>MU266417.1:0-103716 GCA_021014945.1 Leucogyrophana mollusca | reverse complement strand
CGGGGCCATTCTGGGATGCGGAGCACTGGAGCTGAAGCCCCCCGAGCCACAAGACGACACCGACAAAACGTTACCAGCCAAAACGAAGGGCACCGCGCGCCTCCTCCGCATCCTCATCTCGGAGTCAGCCCACCTTATCTGGGCCCTGAGGTGCGCGCGCGTCATTGGCGGCAATACGCACACCGAGAACGCGATAAGATCTAGGTGGACGAACAGTATCAACAAACGCTTACAAGCGGACCGCTCCACGGCAACCACAATACGAAGAAACCCCAAGTTCACGTCTAAAGTACGATACACGTGGTCGTCGATCATCGAGACGTCCCCTCCATCCACCGTTAACTGGGTCACAAACCCCGAGGTTTTAGTGGGTATCATACTCCCCAGGCCCTCTGTAGACGGAGGCACCCAGGGTGTCCAGCGAGTCCCACACATCCCGCAGAACGCGGGGGGTGCGTAAGTGCATTTTCCCTCGGACCGGTGCCCTCCGGGGCGCCGCTATAGCTTTTATGTAGGACTAGGCTACGTCGGTAACCGCATAATAGAACGCTTGTCCAAAAAAAAAAAAAGAATCAAAAGCAGACGCCAGATAGAAGTAGTACATACATCACTTCCGGTCCCGCGTGGAGCCAATACCTCACCTCAGCTGTGGTGTCTCTGATGAGGCAGCTTTCGAAGTTGTCGGTGCTAGCTCATCCACCCCATCAGAAGTAGGCCAGGGACGCGGTTTGAACGATCAATGTTGTTGAATCTGGTTGCGTCTCAGTTTTACTGCTTTAGTCCCAGTCATCCGCAACGAGTCGACCCGCGGAGAACGTCCAGGAAATGGACATTCCACCAAAAAGTCCACGTCGGAATCCACGTCGGAATCCATGATCGAGTCTACGCCCGGATCCGGCACGGCGGCTGACACGACGGAGAGTGAACAATGCCGGTGGCTGACAGTTGGCTGGGGCCGCCTGCAGTGTGCACTCGTCCGCCGCACGTCATCCCGCCCACCAATATTGTCCCGATCAACCTGCGCGCCGACCAACCCGCCCGCCAACGATTATCCACTGAGGACGTTGTCTGGGATCTTCCGACGCCGGCACACAGACAAGCGGAGGAGAACACTTTGTATGCGTTACACAGTCATAAGCACAGCATGATTACCTCGTGTATTTTTATTTTCCCTCAAATTGCAATGTATAGTCTGTTTCAACTGTCCATGTTCTCGGGTGACACCGTCTCCGCGCGGGTGCCCTTGCGGCTCGTGCACGCCCATGTCCTCTCATGACCCCGTCTCCCCGCAAATGCCCCTGCAACTTGTTATAATGGAGGCAGCGGGACGGCGGAGGCTGAGGTGTCAGCAAAGGTACAACAGGTAATATACAGAATTAAAAAGATATTAAGGAAAGAGGCTGGCGAGCACGCCGATGACGCTTGTCGTCGTTGAGCGCGGCGACGGTGAAAGTGTTGAGTCAGGAGTTGAACGCTGGACGACTTGCCAGGCCTTGAGGGCGCCGAGCGATTCTTCAAATGTGCCGCATCGGCATCACGGCGGCGGAGCTTTCCGCAAGACGTTTCTGTGGAGTCTATGGTAGACAATTCCGTAGAATGCCGGGATTCCCGACATTCTGGACCCGCGAGTATTTGCCCCACATCCGAGTCAGCTCGCCCAAGAAGTAGACCATGATTCCCCCTGGCATAAACTCGGGATGCGGCTTCCAGCCACATGGATGAGATGGTACGAGGGAATGCCCTGATCAGTGCTAGCCTCCTGTAGACAGACTAAAGATTTGGAGGAAGGCGGTCGTTCCTTCTCAATGATCAGTGCAAATTCTGGTTAAAATCGTTTTCTATGAAAAGTACTTCGCACCCAATGGAAGTGCCCAGTAACGGCCGCAAGAGCCATGCGGCTTCATGGTGAATCCGATCTGCAGTTGAGAACATCGCCAGGGCCCAAAGCACCGCTTGTACAGTTGTGCAATTGCGACGCCGCCGCCTGGAATTAGTGATGAACGAAACAGGACACCTTTTTTCCCTCAAGTGCAAAACAATCCGCGCAATCATAAGACTGGTGCGCCGGTCGGCCCCAAGACCTGACTCGGCGCATGATGGCACGCAGCCCTCACGAGGTAGGAATCGGAGGACGGGGCGTTGAAGGACTCTTGAAGCAGTGTCAGGTCATCGATGACTACTCATATTGATGCAGTAATAAGCACCCGAAGACAAGAGATTTGTAAGGACATCACCTTGGTTGATCTATAGAGGCTTGGGGTCACCGGCAATAGGAATGACATCAGCATTTTACACTGCCTCTGATGCTACAGCATTATAATTAGAATGGAGGCAGTTCATAAGAGTTCAAGCCACGCCCTCCATAGCAGCCAGTGCATGCCTACAGACTGCGCCGTAAAGACGCGTTATCAAAAACCTGGGGGTATCCAAAAGACAACTTTCAGGCAAGTTGCTTGTGAGAAAATGACGCCTATGCCTAGCCATCGTTCCTTCGGAAGTCCAAATCCAAATAAACCAAGAAGAAGCACGCCTTCTGCATGATTACAGCTCGGGGGCGCCGGTATACTGGCCGAAGCCAGGGTTCGAATGGACAACAGTGGTCCCTGTCAGCTGGGAACGCGGCGCTGGGCTCCGAGGGAATGTACTGGGGTCGCTCGGGTCCTAGTCCGGGTTGTATCAATGATAACGAGTCTGAAATTGTACCTGCTACTCACATATACTTTTGCCAAGTTGGCCTGGGAGCTTCGTCCCCCGTGAGATGCCACACTTTTGTCGTGATATTGGTCGCTCATATCATGCATGGGCGTGGTCTGATACGCTATGGTTTGCGAGCGACGACGCCAGAAGAAAACGCCGAGGAAGCCCAACGCCGCTAGGCCTACCAGGCCGCCTATAACGCCCCCTACAATTGCACCAGTGTGATTCCCAGACGTCGAATCATTGGACGGAGTTTGCGTCGTCGAGGCGCCTGGAGAGGGCGACGCAGTTATGCTAGCAGAGTGAGTCGTAGATTGTCCTGAGGACTGAGCTGCGCTTGTGCTCGTGGAAGCGGATTGTGTAGCCACGGCAGCTATTCAAGAGGGTCGCTTTAACAATTCGTTCTACTGTCAAAAAGGTGTATACTTGCATGCGTTGCCCTGTGCCTGTGGCCCATCCCAGAAGCCATTCTAGGAAACAAGTATTAGCGTGTAATTGGGGGGGGCGCGGCAGGAAGAGAACTTACCACGAGAGGCATGTATGCCCATGGTGCGATTTCTGTGTTTGAGGGTATACTCGCTGGCCATCTATTGAGGACGTCAGGAACCCTCCATTTATGCGCAACCGCGGGATTGATCTTACTGCTGATACAATGTTTCATTGGCAGCACAGTTGTCGGTCCATTCACTCCAGCTAGGAAGGCCGTTCAGAATGGTTCATACTGTCTGGAAAGAGGGAGAAAACTCACTATAAGAATGTTCCATTCTGACAAAGTCCACAAGCACTGAGGAGAGAATAGATGACGGTGTTGCAGAGGCACGGATTTGCGGCGGAAGTGTTACCAGGTCCAGTATAGTAAGATGCAGGCCCAGTAGTTGCAGTGAGAGGCGGAAACGTAACACCGTCTTCGCAGGCAAGGTAAAAGAAGAGATATCGCGTCAGATCGCACCTCTGAGACGAGCAAAAGTAGCACTGTATACGCACTGTCATCGCACGGGGCTGGATTAGCTGTAAATAGATCATTGGCTACGATGCAAGGGTCCTGCCCGACTTTATTCGTTGCCTACAGATAAAAAATATGATAATATCGTCAACTCCCACTCAAAGTCGTGACATGCAGTAGCATAACTCACCCATCCATAGCCCGTTGAATTCAGACATACACCAGCTGTATCCTGGGCCGAAGCTATCCCTGAACCCACCAGCAATAGCGCTGTGATCGTTGGAATGTAGGAATGCAGACAATACATGACGGTTCAGCAGGAACTTCGGTTCTCTTCGCCATCTTTCCAGGTTGCTTTGGCGGCTTTTGTGCGTGCCGTCACTGAAGTCAGGGACACACTGCTTGTTTGGTCTTGGCGAGCGCCTAAAGGCAACACTCTGCAGCCTGCCCATCAAATGATCACAAAGCTTGTTGAGTGTGGGATCTTTGGTCGATCTTTGGGAAGCCAGAGGTGTGGATGACGCAAGCGTTTTTCCTTGGTTGGTGCTTGCACTTGAATTCGTGAAAAAATCTTGCATGAAGCTTGGGCTCGAGGGCAGCCGCTCAGGGTAACACAGATATGGATGGAGTCATAGAGAATTAGAAGTTGGAAGACTCGGTTACAGTACAATGGCCACAAAACGAACCAACCATCGGCGAGAATCGATCGCGGCCCGGACTAGCCCGGACTGCAGTCCAGGGCGAATCTCTGACCAGATCAGGTGTCTTGCCTGCCTTTGCATCTTTCTCGATGCGAGTCAAACCCTGCATTCAATCTCTTGCGCTCGTTTCGACCTGCGTCTCTGCCCATCTCTGCTGTGAGATCTAGACCTCAAGCGGGAGCGGGAGCGTAACGCAAAGGCCACTGGCTCAGAACGTTTCGGAAATATGAGGCTTAAGATGGGAAGGCCAGGCGTTGATGCTGCTGCGATGAGGACGAACTGGCCCCGAGCGGCTAAACATCTTGTACTCGCCACAGTGTGTGCGCAGTCGAGGCCGGAGCCCCGAAATGAAGTGGGATATGCGCTGTGTTCCGGGGGTATATTAAGCAAAGGCATAACGTGATCGCAGTCTCACCTACGACCCATTGGTTTTTATACACATGCAAAAGCAAATACAATATAACGGGTCGAACTGTTCTATTCGCAGCTCGGGCTTGATGATGATTCGCCGGTAGGGGTGGCGCAATAGGGTCCCCGACGATTCGAATGTGAGCTTGCATCGTTCGGCTATGCCCCCAGCCACTACGCAGGTTGAGTTAGTTTTTGGGCGAGAAAGGTCATACCGTACAGAAGACACATCAGTGGGCCTTCCGATGATCGTTTTGAGGCTGGAGGCTGCGTTTTGAAGCCTTCGTGGTTACACTGTTTTCTCCTCCGAAAACGCGCCCTGGACCGCAACAATGCCCTGCCTCGTGCAGAGGGTCGGCCACCTCGGCCAGCGGCACGATGCTGATCACGGGGGAATGAGTTCGTTGGGCTCGAATATGATCTCCTTGAAGGCTCGCAATCGGTATACGATTCTCGTTTCGCGCCCTTGGGCTTGCAGAATTCGTGCGCGAGGACGCAGCTCAGCCGTTGCTGGCAGCTAAATTTTTTTATTAGCATTATTTAACTATTGCGCGAAGGCGCGAAAACAGAATTCACGTCAAGGATAGAGTCGAATAATGATCTCGTTCTAGGCTCTTCTACAATGTCAGAAGGCTCGCTCGCCTCTTGGGGGGGGGGGGCATCCGCATGGGGTCATCGTGGCAGATAACTACAGGGAGGTCAATCGGAGCAGCTCTTATTCGCAGTATATTACTTACACAAGATAGAAGTGCTTGCGTGGCTGGTCTAAATATCTGATGACCTCAGCTTCTACGGAACTGTTCATGCTATTATACATGCTTGCTAAACGACTCACATTTAGGTTAGCAGCTCGCTGGGCCGAAGGCGCCTCTTCTATCTCTGCCAATGCACAGATGTCCCAGATAAACACCATGCCGTCTATCGAAATGGCAGCGATAGACTCTGCGTCTGGGAATATCACCATAAAATCAATGCTATCGGAGGTCCCCTGTGAGAAACGCTCGCCCAAGTGATGTATCCTGAACATGCACCACGCGGCGATGAAAATTTGCTACCATGCTACCGTCTGGTGAAACGACCACTGTGATGTCGGTGAACGTTATGGTACTTGAGCCATTGGGACCGATCTTCCGGACCCGACCAGATAGTGCGTCGTACACGATCACAACGACACCACTGACGCCTGCTGTGACGGTCACATATGCGCAGCGCCCAATAGGGCACCTCGTGGGCCGATAACATACTTTCCACCCAGACCATACAGCTGCCCAAACCTGACCGCTGGGCATTCCGATCGGCCCCAGGATACAGGGATTAGTATCCGGGTCCCATACTCGAGATGTGAAGTCCCACGAGCCACTCACAATGCGTCGAGTCCGGAGAAAATGCAAGGGACGAGATTGTATTTTTGTGACAGGGAAAGACGTCAACGTCGTGCCCGATATGCACGTCCCACCACCGCACAGTTGCGTCGCAGAACGGCCCACCGGCGATGTGCTTGCCGTCAGTAGAGACGACGATAGCATGCATCCAGCTAGCTGGCGATCGTCCGGAAAGGTCCCAGCATGTAGAATGCGCTTTGGCCCATTGATAACCAGTGGAGAGATACCGTAGGAGTGCCTGATGCAGGAAGAAGACGTCGACATCCGAAATCGGGAATCAGGCAAGCGTCGAAAACTAACCAAAGTTCTTCAACTCGGTTGGTGGCTTGAATCGCGACCAGGTCGAAATTGGTGCAGATGGAAACTCGATAGACATATAATGAGACACAGATGATCGATGATCAAGTGGATGGGGTCGTTGTGCAGCGTGCTTGCAATTGAGCCACACAACTACACAAAAGCAACGACAAAGATAAGCTTGAGCACTTCTGTGCACAATTATCCACCGTCGAACTCAGAGGCCGTTTTCATAGCGGAATAGATTGTGTCTTTTACACCGCATATCGGTCCTCCAGTCAGTCGTGTGAGTTGGCGAAGCGAGGAAATTACAGAAGGTCGAGGGTGGGAAGGGGTGGGAATCTGTTCGACGGCTTATTCGGTACCTGAGCTAGCAGATCGAGAGCAAGGACACTGCGGGAACACATGCACCAGTGCCTACAAATTCCAGAGATTCTTGTTCTCATCAGCTCAAAAATTCATGAACCGCCAACATCTGGAGACACTTCATGGGGATCCCTTCCTCAACGTGAAGCACGGGCTGCTTTAGCCTGTCTTGCGAGAACTTGCGGCAAGTTCAAAGAGCCGGCACTAGACGTCCTTTGGAGCTACTTGAAGTCGTTCGCACCGTTGATACAGTGTTTACCTCGGGACTTGTGGACGAGAGGAAATGGTTGTTGTTTGGTGCGCCCCCTGGCAGTTCTCCGATGAATAACTATAATGCTGATTGACATGGTGGGGTTCAGGAGTTCACCAGACCTTTGTGCACCTCCGACTGGGCCATATTTCAGCGCTATGCCCAGCGCGTTCGCGTTCTCGGGAGCTCTGACTATGGCCCTGCCCTGTTCGAGACCACGAGTTATACCATTATGGACACCCTCAGCAGTTTTCTAGCTGAAGGTGCTTGTTTTCTACCGAACCTCCGAGAATTGAACTGGCTGGACCCTCGCGATCATCGGGATGAACCTTCCGATACAGACTTCTCCTCGCTTCTACCCTTGTTTTTAGCACCACACCTCACTGGCCTCTGCTTTGAGCTCGCCTCCGGCTCAACAGAACCATCCGTCGCTGAACTATCTGGCATATCCTCGCCACACGTCTCAAGTCCGTTCATCAAACGTTTCGAGTGCCAGGAGACTTCTGAAACGCTGATGCAGAGCATCTCCGAGAGCATCTCGCATTGGCACCACCTTGAATATGTTAATGCTGGGGCACTGAACCAGAACGCAATGACCCACCTTTGCTCTTTGAGGTCACTCAAGCAGCTGAAGGTTCACCTAGAGCAGAAATGCAAGCCCACATCTGCGAGATTTCCACCCACTCTCGAGTCCTTCGCGATGTTTCCGTCGTCTCTGACGATTTGTGAAGAGTATCTCAAGGACGTCTACCTGGCGCCCGATCACCTTTATATATATCCCACTGGCAGAAAACGTCCTTCCGCATCATCTTTCCAGCGATTTTTTACGTTCCTGCCGTCTCGCTTCTCGGTTGCCAATTTGCATATCATGGAGTTCGTCTGCTCTGGGCCAGACGTTGAGTACCCTCCTTTGGTCTGGAGCCTCGAAACATTCAAGCCGCTTTTCGAGTTCAGAAACATGACGACTTTCCGCTCATCCTACTTCTGCTCTGCCGAACTCTCCAACCGCGACCTTGGAGAAATCGCTTTGTCGTGGCCCCAACTCGAGGTCCTTGACCTGGGTACAATTTCAGACTGGCGAGTTCCGTCTCTAATCACCTTCAAGGGTGTACTATATGTGCTGCGGAACTGTCCTCGACTGCGAGAACTGGGGCTGGTGATAGATGCTACCATCATGGATCCCGCTGCTATCGAGTGGCGCGGAACAGACGTTATCAACGCCCGCATCGAACAGTTTAATGTCGGGTGCTCTGACATCCGGGACCCGGCTTCTGTTGCATCGTTATTGTCAAACATTCTGCCTCGTCTTAGGAAGATCATGATGTCGCGTTTGTGGCGCAACTCGGCATTCGACTATCGGAGAGATGCGTGGTTGCAGGTGGAGGAGTTTTTGGGATCGTTTGCAGCCACGAGGGAGCTTGTCAAACAAGGATGAAATATGTAGTGATGAAATCCATTTCGGGTGCCCGGTAGGTTCGCCACAAATACCGTTCCATCGCATCTATACTGATAGTCAATAAATCCTCGCGCATGCTTGAACTGACAGAAGATCCAGATGCTTGTGAGTGAAACAATATCAAACCATAGTTTACCCCGTGGCGAACGAGAAATGTACCGCCGAGTAACCATGTCATGTACTGCAAGCAAACTTCGTCAACCCGCTGCTCTCATCTTTGGTGTCACTTTGGGGCTCCCGATTCGTCGGCTCGCCGAACTTGCTCTGAACCTGAACTTGACCACAAGACAGCTTGTTCAGTCGCAGACCACCCCGAAGTGTAACTTGCGTGCTGAACCCATCGTACTAGGAGACGAAGGATGGGATCAAGAAATGAATCAAATGCCGGCGTCTGGTCCATGACACTCCTGCCTGAGACGCCGCACGCATGCGAAGTTCTTGCCCAGTCCAATGCCTCAGGCTCGCGTGCACCCCGGATGCCCCATGTGAAGCTTGACGGGTCCTGACAGGTTCTGACAGTTAGTTACCGAGTAACTCGCACTTATCACTGCTAGTGCACCATCATGCACACTTGCAGTTCCGATTTTGGTGCAGACTATCCCAGACTATCCCGCATTCCTTCGTTTGTGGCTGTCGGCACTCCTTCGGCCAACGCAGGCGACGTCGTCTAATATTCCGAAGACCCGCTCGCACATTGATCGTGAAAGCGGAGCCGACAGGAAAGCAACTAGGGCCACATGGACTCTAGTTTTCGGCTGCGTAAGTTATGGGCCAACCAATACGAACTTGGCATAAAGAGCGTCATGAGACTGATCAGACCGGAACTAACCACCCACCATCGTTGTGTGTACTCTGTCCGGTCTCAAGGCGCGACGGTCTACGAAACATGTTCTTCAAGTCGACACTACTCGTCACCCTTCTCGGCGCCGCAGCTCTCGCCACGGCTGGTTGTGGCGTTCGTAGCATAAATGACCCTAACGAAAGCGTGTTGGATGTATACACTTCCCCGAGTGAGTGCAAATTCCGCGCCTCGTTGCCTGTCTTGCCCTGACCCTATCGGCTAGACTGCGGGGGGAAGCATAAGCAATTCCCGACGATCGTCCTTGCTAAGAACAGATGCACCGGGCATATCCTGCTCGAAAGTCCGTTTGCTTCGCACTTGGAGTCGTTTGTGCTTAGTGGCAAAGATTTTGATGTGTACTTCAATTCGGATAAGGGGTGCTCTCACATGATCGGTAAGCCTGCTCGAATATCGGGGGTGTTGATCTCACATGCATTTTGACGTTGTAGGGCAAAAGCAGCCAGTGGGTGCCATGACCCACACCAGGGATGTTGGGAAGCCACCATACAATTATAATGGGGCGCAGTGTTTCGTGGTCTGCCGTGGCGATACCTAAGACCTTATTTTTAAGATGGGCTTCTGTATTCTTGCTCTGGAAAGCAACTTATCGAAGTCCCTTTATGCCAAGAATCGAGTACTCACAAACCGGTTTTTCGGTCGAGGAGGGTAGAACTTGTGAAGTGGTATCGGGTCAGCGTGCTGGAAAGTTTCGTGCTTGAGTATTTTATATACATACCTATCGTGACCAGTATTGGTGATCGCGCGAGGGAGCTTTGGCGTAGGAGTGCTAAACAGCCTGGAGAACGTTTCGTGAAGCAGAGATTTCACGTGAACCACAAAAATGTTAGGCGGCAACTGTGAGTATGGGGTATCACAGCTCCCCTACTTCGACAAGTGAGACCGCTGAGCTTCGTGTTTCCTAGCATTCTTACGGCTGGGTATGGGCTCATCCCGAAAATATGGTGCGGCAGAACCTTTTGGGACCATAATGATTGTTAATGATAATGATACAAATACAACACACAGTATTCCTTGACTCGTCAATCAGCCGGGATGTGGGTTCAATAGGAAGATACACAACTTACATTGCTATCGTTTAAGAGCGCTGGGCCAGATATTGCTGAATGCCTTCGACAATTACAGTGTGGTCGTCTTCCTGGGTCAACCCACTGACGACAATAACGCCTACAAGCCCCTCTACACCCTTCACTTTCAGCGGGAATCCACCGCCATGGAGGGCATAGATACTCGGATCAGCCATCTCAAACTTATCCTTCAAACTCTCCTGCGTCGTCATCCCAGGCTTCGTCACCGCCAACCGCATACGCATCGTCGACACTCCCCACCTCAGCACGACCGCCTCCTTGCGCTTTACCCAGAACATGTTGTCTGGGAGCGAACCGGGGCCGGAGGCCGCGAAGAAAAGGATTTGACTAGAGTTCGCGTGGGCGATGTATACGACGACGGGGCGAGTGTAGTTTTGTTGTACGTTCTTGCGAATGATGCTACCGAGCTCCCAGGCAACGTCTGCGTCAAAAGACGGGAGGCGGCATGCTTCCTCTTGGGCGCTCACTGATTCGACCTGGGCAACGTGCATTAGTGGGGGACAATTTGGTCAGTGAGACTGGCGCTCACGGTGAAAGACATGTCTGTGAGGTAGCTATCTTCGGTTGAGTGTCTGGGGTAAACCGTCCAATCTTATAGTGAGGCAGAACCGGTATTACGCCGAATGAGTGGACGGCACTCCATGGTTGCACGCAAAGATAAGCTGCCCATGATTGGTCTGCGAAGAAAGTCAGGAGGTCTGGGAGACGGCCCGACAACACTAGAACAGAAGCCGAGCAAAATCTTCGCAGTACTCTTGAGAGGTATTAAGGGAACACCGTCCGTCCCACACTGGCCACATATTAGCTGGAAGTCCCTGGAAGTCACGGTACGACCCGCGGTAACTCGCGGTTTACATTGCGAGACGTCGGTGACAGGACGGAGGATTGCCCCGTCTGGTAATATGGCGTTTGTGGGTGATTGTCAATTCTTTGGTGCACTTGAGCGCCTATCAATTTCTATGAGCGAGTTTCATGGCTTCTTTGTGTGAGTCGGGCTTTGACGCTCTCAGTCTCCATTGCCACCGGATGGGATAGCCTTGGCCAAAATTACCGACTACGAGCTCAATTCTAGATCATCAAACGAGGGGGCAATGTCGCGAATAGAGGAACACCGAGCTTGGAGCTGATAAAGCGCTACCTTAACGCCAAGCTGACGACGCCCAATTTCCGAGTCCCCAGCTCTTGCTAACATCGAGCAGTTAGGTTTCAAGCCTTCAGCAGCCCTTCTGGTGTCTTCAAGTCCTGCCGCGATGCCTGTACCTATCGCACTCTGCATATCCGAGATCGTGGAGATTATCCTCCAAGGTCTAGACAACGGATCACTGGTGAATGTCGCTAGATGTTGCAGGACATTGTCAGATGCAGCCCTAGATTTCCTATGGGACAGCGTGGATGTCGGCGCTTTCACGTTCTCAATGCCACTGGATTTTCAATACGTATCCCGCATGGTTAGTGACGGATTTTGCGGTGCTCAGACTCACGTTCTCAGTTTCATTTTATATAGCAATACTGGCGCAGCGAAGACGCTAGTCCCTGCAGCAAGATTCGGTTACTGTCAAAGATCAAGAACATCCCTGAAGACGAGTGGAGGCGGTTCGACTACTATGCATCTCGTGTACGTAGTTTGGACATGGGCACTTGCTGTGCGGTGCAGCTCTTCTACTACATGGCTGCTCTCCGCCCGGGCATCCACATCTTCCCGGCGCTCCACACCCTCAAAATCAGGGCCGAGAGTGGTCCTGTGCCAACGAGACAGTTCCCTCCTACTCTCCGACATCTTACAGTCGTAGTGAATGGAGTGACTTATCGCAATTGGTGGGAATACAGCCTCTACAACGCGGTTGCTCAATCACCTCACTTGAAATCGCTTTCTATCGAATGCATCAATCAAGCAATGATACCTTTGCCTATGCGCCCAACTGCCGAGGAGCTTGACCCGCTGGATTTCCCGCGCCTGCAGAGCCTTGATTTGACGGGAGCAACGCAGCGCTTCCCCAACTCTCCCTTTCTCACCGCCCTATCCCATCTCCCTATATCCACCCTTCGTCTTCCATCTCTCGATCACGTACCTTTGCACCCCAGATTTGCGAATCTACAGTACTTGAGCATCTGCTCGTGGCCCTTGCAAATCGGCAGGTTCCTGTCTGCCCTGGACACAAGTGTCTCGCTCCGAGTACTGGCAATCGACAACCGTTGTGACCCAGACAAGTGGCCATACTTTCGCTCTAACATCCCGAACCTGGCTGATTACAGCAGATGTTTCAATTATATCGCCCGACGGTTTGGGCACTCACTGCGCCGGTTTGCCATCATTCTTGATGGCTATTTCGAAACTGACCAGGAGTTCGAGGAGGGACGTGCGCTTGTACGCTTGGTTTCACCCCTGTACAAGTTAGCGAGACTGGAGGTGTTGGTTTTGGCGCTTCAGTGTCGGACGGACCTCTGCAAAGAAGCGGAGGACATCCTCAGTCCTCAAGCATGGCCAACTCTCGAGCGTTTCGAGTTCCACCCCTTGATACGCCATGCGCGGGGAGACGATATACGGGAAGAAGTTTGGATGAACCTCATCGACGGCGGGTAAATACTCCTCTATGGCGAGAATCACGATCGGAGAATGGTGCTTGATAAGTTATGCACTGCCTTGGCCATAATAGTGGTCGGGTTTCAAGCTTGGAAGGTGTCCTTGAAGAGAGAAGACTAATGAATGCTGGGCTGCATCATATTTGAACGCTGTTCGCAGCTTCTATAAAGTGTACGATGATAGGGCCTCGTAGTAAATAGTGACCACATAACATTAACACCACCCTACCATATGATCACGTGCCAATAATTTCGGTGCTTCCGCCATGTCCACGCAGAGTCCTTCCCCTGGGCCAGTATCTGTCCAAGTCCAGACGCGCAATCCGATATCCTTACGCCTACGGAAGATACTGGGGACCAATTTTACTGACCAGGCGACCACTGAAGCTCTCCGCACGCTCTCACATCTTTATGGCACCAATCATCCATCAGACCAACCATCTCCAGTCACAAATTCAGATACGGAATCGGATTCAGAGTCTGAAACTCTCGTAGACTTGACGGTGGATTTTTCAAGCGAGACAGCCTCGCGCGCTCGTAAGAATCTTCGCCGTGACCTCGAGAACACACTCGCGGAGGGAAGCCGCCAGTTCCTCCAAGCATTCTCGGAAGTCGACCAGGTGTGTCTATTAGTCGACTAAATGTGTCGTGCTTCGCTACATCTAGCGTACATCTTAGAAACTAGATGCCATACAGGCGCATGTTTCTGCGATGAGGGCGTGCTGTGACGACGCGGACGCTCAGCTCCGCCTCACAGCCGAGTCAAGCAAGTCTCTCCTCGACCGGGCTGGAAGCCTCCGACAAGAGAGGTATGTTCAATTGTTAACCCGGTAGCTTGTGTACTTCATAAAGTACACAGAGAGGTCGTAGAGACACGCAAATCAATCGTCATGCTCTTCCTCGATCGGTTCACAGTCACGGATGAAGAAGCCGAGGCTATGACTTCCCGCGATGTACCCGTCGGGAAACGCTTCTTTTCTGCTATGTCTAAGACCGAGCGCATTCGCGCGGACTGTAGAGTGCTTATGTCGGGTGAAGATGGTCCCACTAAAGCTGGGTACGTTTCACTCCTCCTCTTCCTTCTCTCAAGCTCAACTCACACACTTCAAGACTGGATATTATGGCTTCAACCTCATCGTATCTCGAACAGGGCTACGAAAAGATCTATCGCTACTGCTCGTTCGAGTTCCGCCAGATGGGGCGGGACGTTCACCTCGAAGTCAGTCCCATCATGCGTGAAGCCATTCGGCGACTCCGCCAACGCCCTGAGCTCCTCTCGTATGTCTTCTTCATCCATCCTGATATATATCATATATTCTCCTGATCAAACCACTATTAAATCATTCCAGCGAAGCGTTGACCCTGCTAACAACGACCCGTCAAACCTCCCTCCTATCCGCCTTCCTCGCCGCGCTCACCCGCGGAAGTGGAGGAGGGGGCCGCCCGATCGAACTACACGCACATGACCCAATACGCTACGTGGGCGATATGCTTGCGTGGGTGCATCAGGCAATCGCGGCGGAATGTGAATTTCTGGAAGGTCTTTTTGGGTTGGGGGAGGGTAGTGCAGATGGTGATAATGGAGAAGGTGAGTTTGG
Source organism: Leucogyrophana mollusca (assembly GCA_021014945.1). Lineage (NCBI taxonomy): Eukaryota > Fungi > Basidiomycota > Agaricomycetes > Boletales > Leucogyrophana > Leucogyrophana mollusca. The sequence continues at coordinate 89,091 of MU266417.1, read as the reverse complement.
GGTAGACGGGGATGAAGTGAGAGAAAGACAACGGAGACGGATGGTGGGGAGTGTGAGGACCTTTGGCGCGGGCGAGGAATGGGTCGGGGAACTGCTGAACGGTGCTGTGGAGAAGCTATGTGTCCCACTCAAGGTCCGCGTGCAACAAACCGTGCGCTCGCAGGAGAGCAGCATCGTTTCATACAAGGTTGCGAACCTTCTCGAGTATTATACGCTCACTATGAGGCGAACTATAGGCGAGGGCGCAGTACTCTGTAAGACACTTGACGAGTAAGTCTTTCTGTGTTAGCGTTTGAATTCCTGGGATGTGCTGGTGGGTGTATCTGACCAGACGAGTAGGATCACGGAGGTTAGCTATAAAGTCTTCTTCGACGCCATCGAAGCGCAAGGACGTACACTGCTACGCACGTCTCTAGTATGTCCCCTTCATTAGAATGTCTGGAGTAACATTGCTTACTTTTCCACAGGACCCGGATGATCCCTCAGTAAGGCCACCCTTACCCATCCTCGAGCATGCGCAGCTCCTACGGGAGATCATCCAAGTCTACGACTCGTCTCTCCTCCGCGGAGACACCAACACTGCCCCTGCCCCTGCCAACACTGCCCATACTTCTCCATCCGCTGCCACACCAGGCCCATTCACATTCAAACGCATTCTCGACGCTCTCCTTGATCCCGCCCTCGAGATGTGCCTGGGCGCGGCCGAGGAGAAGAAGCGCCTCCGCCCACGCTGGGACCAGGCAGTGTTTGGAGTCAACTGTTTGACGTATCTACAAGTGCGTGCATCTTACTTGTCGCCTACTTTGGGGCTGATTTTGGGGTGCGTATCCATGGAAGAGTGTCCTCGAGCCATTCAACTTCACGCTCGACAAACAACTAGAGATTCAGGGTGTCATCGACGAACGGGTGAAGTTGTTGACGGACGAACATGCAAGTCTTTCATCAATGTGGTTTGATCGTCTTCATTAACTTCTTTCCTCGCCAGTATGAAAACATACTCAAAGACGCATCTCTATACGATGCTATAGAGGCCTGCCAAACGAAGAATCCATCCGTACGCCCCTTTTCCTTTCCCTGTACACTTGCGTCTCATACTGACACTGACACATGCATTAACTTACAGGAGCCCCTCGCCCGCATTCCCGCGACACAGCCTGCTCAGCTCCGCTCCTCCCTTTCCAAATTTTCCCACTGGCTCTCTGGCCTCGAAGTCGTGCATTCGCCACGACTCGCACAGCTTACAATGTACCCAGCTACGTCAATACACCAAGCAGCGCTGGCACGGCTGGCACGCGCGTATGGGAAGCTGTGTGAAGAGGTAAGGAGAGTGGGGAGTGGGTACGAGGCGGGGAGCACATTATTGGGGAGCGAGAGGCCATTTGGGAAGATTGGGTTGCTGTTCCAGATATTTGGGCTGGAAGAAGACCAAGGGGAGGACGAGGACGAGGAGAAAGTGGACGAGGAGGAAGAGGACGAGGAGGAAGAGGAAGAGGGCGATAGTGAGGAAGAGTATGAGGATGATGATGAAGATGATGGCAAAGACCAAGACGGAGATGACGAGGGAGGAGAAGGAGACGAAGATGAGGACGATGGCGAGGAAGAGGATTGATTGATTCCTTTCACTACTGGTATCTGCTGTCTGAGACTTGTGGGGTCCGTATACCATGCCCAGCTACTCACCAAACTGTTGATCACTGCTGTCTCGAACAATTGGGTTGAAGCACTCGAGTCCTCGCCAGGTTGGTCCTTGTGTCACTTAAACATCTCCCATTGCATAATACCTGCACCCGATGGGTTTGTGTATTTCACCGTCGAATACCAAGAGAGATACCATAATGCAGTTCAAAAGCGTCTAAACTAATGCGAAAACATGACCGTCCAATTAGTAGTGGTGGACCTCCTCCCTCTCGCGTCCCCGCATGTAAGGTGGTTCGGTGCCCTTGTAGTAGATGTCAGTCCAGAGGTCCTTAAGGAGAGGCTCTGGGGAGGCCTTGGCCTCCTCGACGGCCTGATCGACCTCTGCCTTGGCGTCTTTGTCGAGTTGCTAGTGACACGTTACCGGTTAGCCACGCGAATGCGGGTGAAGCCGGGACGCAAACGTACCTTGAGCTCTTGCTCGGACGCGAGACCCCATTCTTCGATGTAGCGCTGGAGACCGCGGATGGGGTCCTGAGTGCTGCGCATCCTCTGGACCTCCTCGCGAGTGCGGTAGGTAGTACCGGGATCAGACATACTAAGCAAAGACTTGAGTTAGCTGTGTATTTAAAAAGAAGGAATGCGGGAAACGCACGAGTGGCCACCATAACGGTAGGTGACGAACTCCATGAGGAGAGGACCGTTGCCTTCGGTCACCCATTTTCGGGCGTATTGAACAGCATTGCGAGAAGCGATGATGTCCATTCCATTGACCTAGGTGAGTGACGATCAGTACATGCTTCGGAAGGAGGTTGAAGTGGGGAAGCGAACCTGGAGACCTGGAATTTTGTCACCACGAGTGAAGTACTCAGTGTTGGAGGAGCTGCGCTCGGCAGACGTTCCCATTCCATACTTGTTATTCTCGCAAACAAAGACAGCAGGAAGGTTCCAGAGCTTGGCCTAAAAGCATCCGAGTGAATTCATAGCAGCGACCAAACACCAAGATATTCCACTTACCATGTTGAAAGCCTCGAAGACCTGTCCCTGATTGCTGGCACCATCGCCGTACAGGGCAAACGTAGCAGTCTTGTTGCCGAGGTACTGTTGTGCGAATGCGATACCAGCACCGACAGGAACTTGGGCACCGACGATACCATTACCTCCAAAGAATGATGGCGTGAAGATGTGCATAGAACCACCCTTCCCGTGAGACATGCCAGCTTGGCGACCTAGTAGCTCAGCAATGACACCCTTGATAGTGCCTCCGCGCATAACAGCAAAGGGATGACACCGGTAAGCAGTGATAACACGGTCTTCTGGCGTGATGCCGTACTCGAGACCAACAGAAACAGCTTCCTGAATATCCCGTTAGAGGAAACATTTTTGACAGCCATATACGTCAAACCAGCATACCTGACCGATGGCTAAGTGGCAGAAACCACGGATGAGCTTGGCCTTGTAAAGCGCATCAGCAGCCATTTCCATGCGACGCATGGTCTGCATGTCCTTGTACATGTTCATCAACTCATCCTTCTTCACCTCGACTTCAAACGAAGGCAAATCGCATTGGTATGCGCGGTAAGAGTCCTCATGAAGTTTAACGGTGAAGGGTTGTGAATGGTCTGCCGAGTCCTGCAACTGTGTCGTGTCTGCTGAAGTCTGAATGGCCCGGGCGAACTGAGGCTGTTGGGAAAAAAAGTTGTTGGTATCAAACTGTAAAGAAAAAAGAGAGAAAGAAGAGCCTTACAATGCGACGAGGGATGCGGGGTCGTATCCGTGCAAGTGAGGCCATGGCTGCGCGAGAAAGACACTGAGACTGAGACAGAAAAGACGTGGAATGAGACGATAGAAAACGCGTCCGAAATTTCGCGCTATAGGAATTCCGCTCCCGCTCGAGCACAGCCACTCTGGAATTTTCGTCCTATACTGGTTTCCTTCCTTACCACGAGCACTGACCCATAATATCGTGGACCATAAGCTGACAGAGGCGGTGGGAACACTCGGCGGCCATGTAAGTTATCTTTGAAAGGTGTGCTCAAATCGATAGTAAGGATAAGTGCTCATTTTATTGCTCCACAGAGGCTCTTGAGAGCTCACATCGAGCGCTGCCGCTAAGCCATCCGATCCGCTTCTAGCAACCTGATTAGCAGCGGGTCTTTCTGGCAGTTTTTGCAGCTCCCCAACAACCAGACCCTCTGATGCGTCTGTGGGAGTCGTGCTGTACTATGATCTGCTTACATGATCCCTGCTGGCTCAAGAATAGTTCCGTGGCAGGTATAGTTGCTGCACTGTCGATTCCGACTTGTTACGCGCTGTGGGCCGGGTATGCTTCAGGTCACAGGTGGTGGTGGTAGTAGAGCTAAACTAGGTTGTCCACCTTTCTGTCAAAAGCGAGGCGTTCTAGTTGACCCTTACTGCTCCTCTCAGAAACTGAGGCGCCCAGATTTGGTTTACCTGTTTCTGCTTTCATTTATCTACACGGGAAGATATGGCGTCGTGACGTAGCGCTCTGATAGTTATTGGCGAGCCATCCTTGGCACTGCAAGACGGTCTTGGTACCCTCACTCATACTATATCTGGACGCGCAATGGACGCTGCGTGTTGAGTTGATTGTCATCCCAGGTACAAAGGCGACCGATTCCGTGCCCTTGACAGACCATCTTTTCCACACGGTTGCGGGGAGCAACAAGGTATGTAATCACTGGCAGTCGCAGCCCAAGCATTCTGAATTTATCTTTGTCCAATGCAAGGGATTTCGTGGACCGCTACCGCTCCGCGCCATATCAACTTCGACGCAGATACCAGAGAAGTCGGCAGATTCTCTCATGGTCATAGCGACATTCTCGATCAACCCTGCTCCGTTTCTTCTTATTCGGTTAACGAGCCAGTAACAAATCCCATGGGATATTAAGATGTAACTTAACATCACGTACCCGTTGATGCTTCATCTTGACAGCTACGCACGCCCGAATTCAGACGACGGACACAAGCACCCAGTTAGAGCTGCGAATGTACGGACATCCGTTCACCAACCAATTGCACTGCCGTTTATATTCAGATCGGTTTCCAAGTTTCCAAGACGGACGACCTCTTCTTTCGTAAACGAGTCTTCCTTTGTTCGTCCAGGTGGTGCCGCTGGTTGATCGGGTTCCGTAAAGCGGGAGCTCTTGTTAGTCTCCGTTTCATGGACACAGAACCTGACTCTGGCAGCCCCTCGGATAGGGCTATCGATTTAGTGGCATCACATCGCATGGTTCAATTCGCACAGTCCAGGGAGTCGATGTCATTTTTGCCTGCCTTATCTGAACACTTTTTGATGCCACCTACGACGTCAGTCTTGGTGTCGCAATCTCTTGTGTCGTCGCTCACTGGGAAGTACAGCGCGGTCTCCTCCACCTCCGGGTCATCTAGCCTCAGCTACTACACGTATATCTTGGTTATATTTCTATTCGATGTCACCCCATTGGGCGAAGCTTCCGGGCATCCATCGTAGGCCCAGTCAACAATCGACGTGACATCGGCACTCTACAGTCGATGCCGGCAGATAACATAAATGCACAACTGCTATAAAGTACTGCAATGTATCCTCACGGGAAAATAGGCAAAGCCTTCCCAACCGCCAGGTAGTATGCGCCGCCCAAATCGACCCAATTCTGCGATTGCAGCCCTAGTACTCCTGGGCCTGCGGGGAGCTCTCGCTCAAGAGCCAGAAGCCATGTGTAACTGGGGTTCATCGTATGGATGGGTATGTTGTGTTAAGAATGTGTCTATTTGAGCGAGACATTCAGACTGACGATGGTTTGCAGGCGGTCAACAGCCTCGGGCAGGACCCATGTATGGTCGCTAATGACCTATTCTCGACAGTCCCAGGCCCGTGTAGCGACTGTATGTTCCACGTGCTTTGCCTGTGTATACCAACTAAACAGATCTGCGATCACCATAAAGCCAACATCGTGTTCCAGTCATTAAATGGCGGTATAGGATATACTGGGTCTGCCGCTCTGGCTTTCTACGCCAATACGTGTATCTGCAATACTGTCATCTATAGCCTGGCGGCTGCGTGCTCGCTCTGTCAAGGTGCATCACTTATAAGGTAAATTTTTTCTAAGATAGGATCCCCTAACGCGTCTAACCCCATTGCCAGCTGGAGCACATGGACGGCATATTGTGCGGGCACTCAGACAGTATATCAAAAGTAAGACCGGTATTCACAGCAGATGCGAGCCCTGATAATGTTGATAGATGGCCTGCAGCTATACCTTCGAGTATATCGATTCCACTGTGGGCATACATGGCCATCGTAAGTTGCGGATCTCGTTTACAGAGCAGACTGCCGATTGAAGTCTTGAATCAGAATGGTAGCTGGGATAGTACTGCGGCAAAGAATAATGCATGTGAGACGCTTCTTTAGCCGTCCTGAACTTTACAGACCTCCTCTATCTTCTAGCCGTTACCGCGCAGGCGAGTCGATCTGCAGCTAGTGTCGCATCCACCAGCAAAGCCTCCACTACTATCACAGTCACAGCTCTCCCGTCGACAAAATCGACTCCCCGTATTGGCCCAATTGTAGGGGGCGTCGTTGGCGGCGTAGCGCTCATTGTTGCATCAACTTTCGGTGTTTGGTCATGGCATCGAAGGAGGACAAATCGCAATAGTCCCGAGCTCGATCTGACCAAGACAGGCGACGACCAATTTTCTCCACGTCCTGCCTCTTTCGCTTATGGTTCGCAAATCGACTTTACAAGAGGATATGTGGGTGTCGCGCTTTCTGAATGGTTTTTGGAGATGAATAACATCGAGATCGCCTTAGGATCCGGGTGACCCCAGCACTTACCCCACCTGCCCAACCCCGACTCGTGTGACTCGAGGTTCTGGCGCACATTCGGCGTCGAATCTCGGTATCTCTTATACCGGTGCTCCCGAGTTGTGATACTTTGGCGAGGCACTGTAGATATCCAACCCTTCTCGTTGCGCCTTTGCATTTCTTGATCTACTCAGGGAGGTACTTGTTGGGGTAAAGCTGCATATTCTGCCCCCTTTGCACCACAGAGCCCCACCTACATCGATGCTCTCCACCGTCATCTATGTAGTATCAGGATAGGTGCAAATGTATCATCTTCTTGGTTCACTTCTGAGTGCCTGCAGGTGTGCTTTTCGTCTCTCAACAGTGTCTGTGTATCATTGGCTTTCCTGCCAAGGTCGACCGGTTCTCATGGGTCTGATGATCTTTTGAAGACCTTGCCTTGATGACCGAGGGCTTGGTCGTTTTGATGGGTTACTGACCTCCGACGAAGGAACCAAAGGTGTATGAAGTGTGCTGTCCTGTGTTTGCATCACATTCATTACAGCTCGGCCTAGGTGAGTCCGTTCCGCTCAGTCGATGCTCCAGCGTTGGGCTCTCCCTCTCAGAAATCTCTGACAAGCAAGAGAATGGGGCACTCTCCGGTTTCGGTGAATAGACTCCGTTACAGCGTTGGCAGTGCAATGTTCCCACTTGCTTGTATCCTAGTGACCGCTGGTGACCGGTGCTGGCAGCGTAGCTGCACAAAGGTCTACTACCATATGCATATAGTTCTGTCACCCTTGGCCAAACCAGTTAGCGGAACGGCAGAAACCTGCCAACAACACTACTTGCAGCTTGCGATGCATGGAAATGAAGCTGGCGCAACAACTAGCTTCAAGATCATTATTCAATGTCTTCGCAATTCCGGGCCATCTCCAATCAACAAACGAGCAAGGCAATGCTCTGCACATCACTGATGCACCACATCCCTCAAGCAGATATCATGATATGATGGTGAAACTCACCTGCGAGATAAAAGGCAATTTCCAAACCTCTAAGAGTCCCACTCAACACCTTGCAGCCAGATGAACTCATCCGTTGGTACAAGCGCAAGCCAATTCCTGCCGCCACCAGGAACCAACTTCATTGCTGTCATCGATGCCAGCTTACCGTTCCTCATGATCGCCGCCACCATGGGCTCCATGCTATTTGGCATGCTACTGGCTCTCCTGTTCTTCTCAACCCCATCCATGAGGCGGACGCCAATATTTGTCCTAAATGTCCTCGCGGTTACAGTTGGTATCGCTTACGCCATCATCAATGTCGACGTGGAGGTCTGCTTCTAATTGTACCATTAATATCCTGCAAGATACTGATCACCTTGCTGTAGATCCAATCTCTTGAGTTTCCATACACTCCCCTAAAATCGCAGATCGTTATCACCAGTGGAGCATTAAACACTGTTGCTCCTCTTCTCGTCGACTGCATCCTTCTCCTCCGATTATATGCTGTCTTCCCTCGTCGTACAACTCCTCGTGTCCAGTGGCTCGCTATCATAGGCATTCCGGTGCTTATCAAAATTGGACGTTTGATAAATATTATCATCTTTCTGACCTATTACTCGCGGATTTACACGAGCGCAGATGCGGGAGGAGGTGAAATATTGTTGACATCTCGGTTGCCCTCAATCAAGATCGAGTGGTTTCTACAAATGTTTGACAATGTGTAGGTCATCCATCTTCGATTAATTCTCTGGTACCTAAGTCGCACAATCCAAGCTTCTCCTCAGCATTGTTTCTATGGCGTGTGAATCACCAGCGCCTATTTGACAAGAACCGTAAGTGCCTGGTGTCAGAAGGGACGGTCGGGTGCTTACACCAAGCAGAAACCGTTTCACAAAAAGTGAAGCATTTATTTTGGATCTCCACGTCCAACTTTGTTTTCCCGGTTATCCTCAGTGTCGTGCAAATCACGATCTACATGGTCAATGCCGATAACTACCTCCTGGTTTTGTATGTTGAGCAAGTCAACTTCCACTTCACGATTATCACTGCGGGCAAAAATCAAAGTTTTGCCTCAGAACATGGTGAAAATATGGAAAATACAGAAACTATGTTTTTCCTGATGTTCTGTCACCAAATATTTTATATTTATTTTGTAAGAACATTTCAGCCCACCAATGACAATGCAAGGAATAAAATGTTCCATGCAAAAATATTTAAAATATTATGACACTGAACATTTGAGAAAAATTGTATCTATTTGTTAAATGTTTTTGCCATGTTCTGCAACAAAACATTGAGTTTTGCCTGCAGTGTATGGGAGTTGTGTTTGCCACAGTGTGGGCAGCAGAAGGACGCTGGGAGCATAGCCATTATAACACAGCCTCGACCACAGAACAGTTATCCACCGGTCGGTACCCCCCGCCAAACTCCACAGGTCACCTGTGCCAGACAGCAGACGTCGTAGTGTTTACCTCAACGAAGACATCTGGATCCCAGTCAGTGGATGATGTCTCAGCTGGCGCTTTCGAGATGGTGCGTGCGTAACCCGTCCACGAAGTAGTGAAAGAAATAGATATTCGGGTAGGAACTTCACTCGAGTGGCATAAGGGCGTGGCGAAAGTAGCAGATGTGGCTGAACTTGTCTGCCGCTAGGAGTCTTTATCCACTTCTTCATAACCACTCTTGGAGACGGCTATATGGCTGTGATCGTGATACTCTGCATTGCGACGCAATACAATTATATACCTGCTGAGGTGCGCTGTCGTACTTTGATTCACCTACCGAGTTTCTGCTTTCTGAGGCCATCGTGCTGATCCAGGCTGGCTATGCCCTCACGCTACTCTCTGTCTCAGCAGCGTGTTTACCCTGGCGGTCGTAGTAGCATTCTTTGTGTGCTTCTTTCGTCCATATTATACCCACAGGCCGTCACTTTTGGGCGTCCACCCAGCGAGACCCCAGATGAGCGAGCTGAAGCCGGCTCGATGAATCTCCTGGATGCACGTATCACCCTCGTCTCTCGGATCATCGAAGTGTTTTCATACACGCTGGTGGGCGTAACGACCACACCACCTATACACCTCGTTGTTGAGGTCGGCTCTCACTCCCTGTCCTGCACCACATCAAGCTAAGACTCGAACCATCACATCTGTGGTAGCAGTATGTCTCAGTGAGGGTGGCAAACCTGCCGCGCACAGTCCCGAGGAGCTGGAAGGAGCAGTGAGGTTTTTCTACAGCGATACGCCCTCCCTACCGGATTTCAGAGCATCCCAGACCCTCGAGGTGTCGACGCCACTGTTGTCGCCTACCCTCACGTCTCCAGAGCGCGCGCCTCGCGCCCCCGACTCGTCAACGTCTCTGACACCTAGGTAGATGGCCTGCGAGTATACCCTTGGACACAGCGATCATCCCGTGGGCATTTATGGCGATCTCTCTAAGCCTTTCAGGGCGTCGGAAGCCCAGGCTATATGCCAGGGTGATAACTAGGGTAGCGGCGGAGCCCAAAACAACGCTTGTGAGTGAATATACGCATCTTCTTTTCTGAAGGCCAGCTGCGAGCTTTGATCTCCTTCATTTACAACGGCTGTTGCCGTGCAAGCGACCCAGTCAGCGGCCAAGGTCACATCCGCCACTCCCACAGGCACACCGATGGCATCCCTGTCGAACCACCCAGGGAGCTCTCATACTGGTGTAAAAGCAGGAGGTGTCGTCGGCGGTATAACATGCATCGCTCTCAGAAAAAGAAAGGTGGCGGGAACACGGCCACTAGCCCGACACAAGCAACGAAAAACCTGCTAAGCAAGCTTTTAATTACGGTTTCCCGGCCAGGTTAGGTATGTAGCCAGGTCGCGATTCGTTAGCTCCGTACAGCGACCGGGTCGCAGGCCTCTGCTTCTGCTCGATATTCGACGGCTCGACGGAACTACGGTCGAGTCATTGCAGGGGAATGGTTGGCTTCAACCCAAATCGCGCGGATCTATCGACTACCAACTGTGAGTAAGGTGTGTAAAGGAGGCTACGCTGATCTCACCACTTGTTGTCCCAGAGCACCAGTACCGGTCCAGCAACGCCCCAGTGATCCAACAATATGCTTACATGCGATCTCGAATGCCTCCATCATTCAAGCACGCATATGTCCGAGAGGCTATAATTGCAGTCTCCGGCGTGCGCAACAGACTTTTCGTGGCTGGATGATTTTACATCGCCCCAAAGGTGAACATCGTATACTTGTTTGTTGATCTCCGAGTTTCAGCGATAGATGACATCCTGCGGTCGCGAGGGCGAGCTAACGATCTCGGAATAATCATGTTTGGGTCCTCACCCTGTTCAATCAAACTTGCACTCAGCCACGGCGGGCAACGGTCTTAAAGTTCCCTCTGGGAAATATCCTTAGAATCTTTGGCAATCATGCACCACTCACACCGACAAGGTTGGGCGGTCGCGGTCGGTTTACTCGCTGGCGTCGCCCTCTCCCAAGAATCAGGAACCTCTTGTGACGCAAAGGTACCCTATGGATGGGTGCGCTGTTAATACAATAAAAAGGAAGAAAACTAGCTAACATTGAAAGCTGGCAGATGGTCAATAATTACGGGCAAGATCCATGCATGGTCGCGAACGCCTTGGTGGAAATGACACCAGCCCCATGCGGCAACAGTACGTGTGTTCTTCTTCGTCCAGGGTATGCGATCCGATTTATGGCACCGCTTTTTCTGAAGCTAATATCATGTTCAATCGGCTTTCTACTGGTGTTGGATACGTTGGGACCACTAAGCTACCAATTGAGGATGCGAATACGTGCATCTGCAACACTGTGCTCTACAGTTTGGCCTGCGCCTGCTCCCTTTGCCAGAACGCATCGCTTATAAGGTAGGTTTGTTCCCTAGTGCAGTGCAATTGTATGCATTTCTAACTCTCTTCCAGCTGGAGTGAATGGTCAAGCAACTGTCCCGGGGATCAGATAGTTAACCAAAAGTAAGCTAAATATTCTCTCAGGGTAACAACGAGCGTGAAGCGCTCTGATGCTATTCTTCAATAGCTATCCGGCAACTATCCCCACAGGTACATCAATTCCACCTTGGGCATACATGGCGGTCGTAAGTGATGGTTCTCCGCTGCTAGAACGAGCTGAAGCTTTTATCCAGGACGGTAGTTGGAACAGTGTCGAGGCACAGATCAATGCATGTGAGTTAGTAGCTCCTGCAGGTGCTCAGTCCTCATAGCCATGCTCCCTTCATAGCTACGCAAGCCAACATCTCTACGTCGTTGACGTCAGACCAGCCTGGGCAACCAACCACGCCCCCGTCTGGGCAATCAACCTCGTCAGACAAGCCTGGGCAATCAGTCCCCAGCAAGTCGGTCCAATTGACATCAAGTCTGTCTGCGAGCAGCACGTCTACATCTAGAAAATCAGCCTCTCATACTGGTGAGGTTGTAGGTGGTGTCGTAGGCAGCGTCGCATTCGTTTCTGCGCTAGCTTTTGTCGGTTTCCTCTTCCTCCGCCGCTCCCAAAAGGGAGCTGTCAAAAACGCACCAGAGTCTAACGATCTCCTTGCAACGCAACCTCCCACCCTTGTTCCACCTCTTCAAATCCGAAGGCCAAGACCATATGTGAGTATCCTGCCCTTGACTATCATGATGGGTTTAACGGGGCGTCGATCAGGACCCGGACAACCCCGATACTTTCCCTGACAGGTTGGAACCCACATATTCAATGCAGCATGACGGCAATCTTCTGGTCTCAAACACTGATGTTGGGTATACCGGAATCCCAGAGATCTGAATGTGTTTCACTCGCGGAACGAAAACATCTAATAGATACCCTGTGAGTCTGGTGTCTGATTATTGTGATGGGTGTTAGAAAGGGGACACGTTGTTGTCATGGACAAGATGAAATGAATCATGATGAAACTTAGAGCTCAGCGCTCAGCCACCGACTGATGTATCGAGTTGTTACTTTCGAAGCAACTGGAATCCGACTGCTGTCATCAGGCCAGTAGGAGATGACGCTAAGCCCGAGTACGCCACCACGGTGGCGATTCGACGTGTATATTGGTTAACGGAGGGCAACCATGGAGATTATGAACTTGAACAGGGGAAGATGTAGTTGTGACGACATCGAACTGAACAATGCTCCTTAGAGTTCGGCAGGCTAACGTGGCTGAGGGGCGACACAATCCAACACCATTGGAGAGTATGTTCAGCGCCTCAGAGGCAATCTCGCAATTCCGGTACTGAAGTCTCGGTTGTACGACCAGGTAAGTATTTACCAGACCATGATCCAACTACAGCATATTTGATAATTGCTCAGATATTGTCAATTTGTCACAAGGTTGCATCGAGGCCCGAGCGCTTATCATGGTCGATATCTCTGGTCACTCAGGAATTCTTCTACAGGACTTCCGCTGGTACCTAGTGGGGGTCACAGCTGCTGAGGCTTCTTTTACTCGCCAACATATTCCGACCATCTCAGTCCTGCTTGTGTGCTTGTGGGAGGTGGGGGGCTTACGCCCAAGAACGGGATGCCTATTGTAAGGGGGGGGAGAGTCACCCTATGGATAGGTGGGCGGTACTAGAGCCTAACAGGAAGATGAATATTGAGGCTGTTTCACAGACTGTCAACACCAGCGTTGTCGTGGTCCGGTTTGGTCCGGTTTTTCCACTTCTGGGTGAAACCGAGGACCGAACGGTGGTCCAGTTATGGGCCGAACGCCAGGTCCGGTTCGCGTTCATGAACGTCTAGAGGTGTTCGAACCGACTGCAATTGATGTGGACGAGAGGCTCGTTCGCACCTCGGATAGTCCGAGCTGCCCGAAGTTAGAACAAAGAAGGCAGGTGAGTACTCAGTTCAATAAGGACACACCGGTTTTGTTGCAGACGCCTTGGATTCGGTGGGGACGCCTGCGGTTCGGTGGGGGCGTGTGTGATTTGTTCCGGACACCTGGGGTCCGATGGGGAGGCCTGGGATTCATTCCAGTCGCTTGAGGTCAACTTCAAATACCTAGAGATTGATGAGGACGCCTGGGGACCGATGGAGACGCATGTGGTTCGTTCCAGATGCCTGAGGTTCGATAGGGACACCCGGGATTCGATGGGAACGCATGTGGTTCGTTCCAGACACCTTGAGTTCGATGGGGATGCCTCGAATTTGATGAGGGCGCTTGGGATTGATAGGTATCTGTTCCACTCACCTGGGGTGCGATGGGGAGGCATGTGGACGCCTGGGAACTGATATGGATGCCTGGGATTCGTTGGGGTGTAGATGAGGTTCTGTGAGCAGCCCATGGTTTGTTTGGAGGGTGACTGATAGGTCTGGGTGTGCTGGGATCGTTTGACTGGTGCACTGGTATCGTTTGGGGCGCGCTAAGATCGTTTGGGGCGTGTTTGGGTAACTGAGGGTGCGCCAGGGTTGATCGAGTCTCAGCTACATTGTCGGAAGAGTGTGAGATATGGTGTATGGTTGGTTTAGGACTCGCCTTGCCAACACCCTCTTTGGTCCTCTACCAGCCCTTGTTGTTTACTGACCAGCTTTTGCTTGCTTGTTGGGTAGGTTCAAGTCGAAGTTCGGAACCGTTCAGGATGGTTCTGAACCGTCCTGAATACCTGCACAATGTCTGAACTTAGAACCGGGGGCACTGGTCCAGTTCGGGCTCTCATATGGATTTCGGACCGAACATCGGATAATCAACACACTGTCAACACTCGATTCACGCCTTGCGACTCAAGAGCCACGAAATCATGTTTACTGGTGCAGAGCCGCTCATCGAGATACCAACTTATTACCCATCCGGAGTCGGTTTCATAGCGCTGGTAAGCACTTAAGATTATTTTGAGAAATGCTCTTTGAAAAGCCACACCCGCATCAGATGCACTGATCTATCGACTGCTATCTGCCAGTGAGGTGTGCAAAGGAGACCACGCTGATCTCACCCCTTGTTGTCACAGAGCACTGGTCCAGCAATGCCCCCGCCATTGCGTAATCCAACAAAATCTTGACGGCGTGAACCCGTCACTGGTACATTCACCATAAGCCATCGAGTTTACATGTGAGTTCGAACGCTTCCATCATGCAAGCATGCATATGTCCTTGAAGACTGTATTCACGGTCTCCAGCGTGTAACAGACTTTATCTGGACCGGCTTGTTTTACACTGCCCCTAGGATGGACATCGTATGTTGTATGTTGAGTTTCAGCAATAGATGGCATCCTGTGGTTGCGAGGGTAAGCTAACGATCACAGAATAATCATATTTAGGTCCTCGCCCTGATCAATCAATCATGCACTCAGCCACGGTGGGCAATGGTCTTAAAGTTCCCTCTGGGCATATTTTAGAACCTTCAGCAATTATGCACCACTCGCACAGACAAGGTTGGACGGTTGCGGCCATTTTACTCGCTGGCGTCGCCCTCGCCCAAGAAAATGGAGCCGCCTGTGACGCAAAGTTATCCTATGGATGGGTGCGCTGTTACATTATCCAGTAATAAAGGAAGGGAACTAGTTAACATTGAAAGCTGGCAGATGGTCAATAGTCACGGGCAAGATCCATGCTTGGTCGCGAACACGTTGGTGCAAGTAACACCAGCCCCGTGCGGCAACAGTAAGTGTGTTCTTCGTTCAGGGCGTAAGACTCGATTTATAACATCGCTTTTTCCGAAGCTAATGTCGTGTTCAATGGGTTTAATGGCGGTGTTGGATACATTGGGACCGCCTTTTTGAGTGAGGATGCGAACATGTGTATCTGCAACACTGTCCTCTACAGTTTAGCCTGCGCCTGCTCAGTTTGCCAGAACGCGTCACTTATAAGGTAGGTCCGTTCCCTGGCACAGGGCATTCGTATGCATTTATAACACCCCCCCAGCTGGAGTGAATGGTCGAGCAACTGTCCCGAGAATCAGATAGTTAATCAAAAGTCAGCTAAATATTCATTCTCGGTAATTACGAGCGTGAAAACCTGACACTACTTTTCAACAGCTATCCGGCAACTATCCCTACAGGTACATCAATTCCACCTTGGGCATACATGGCGGTTGTAAGTGATGGTTCCCCACTGCTAGAACGAGCTAAAGCCTTTATCCAGGAAGGTAGTTGGAACAGCGTCGAGGCACAGATCAATGCATGTGAGTAGCCCCCCGCAGGTGTTCAGCCCTCATAACCACGCTCCATCCATCAGCTGCGCAAGCCAGCATCCCCGCGTCGTTGGCTTCAGACCAGCCTGGGCAACCAACCACGCCCTCGTCTGGGCAATCAACCTCGTCCCAGCCTGGGCAAGCAGTCTCCAGCAAGTCGGTGCAGTCGACATTAAGTCCGTCCGCGAGCAGCACATCAACATCCAGCACGTCAACCTCTCATACTGGTGAGGTTGTAGGCGGTGTCGTAGGCGGTGTAGCATTCGTTTCTGTGCTAGCATTTGGTGGTTTCCTCGTCCTTCGCCGATCCCAAAGGGGAGCTGTCCAAAACACACCAGAGCCCGATGATCTCTTTGCAACGCAACCTCTCACCTTTGTTCCACCTCCTCAAATCACAAAGCCAAGACCATATGTGAGTATCTTGCACTTGACTCTCGTAACTTGATTTAACGAGACCTCTACCAGGATCCGAACGACCCCAGTACTTTCCCTGGGAGGTCGGAACGCGTATATTCAATGCAGAATGGCGCTAATCTTCCGGTGTCAAACCCTGATGCTGGGTATACTGGGATCCCAGAGATCTGAATATGCTTTTCATTATCGCGGAACGAAAACATCTAATAGATACCCTGAGTTCGGCGTTTGATTATCGTAGTGGGTGTTGCAAAGAGGTCACGGATAAAATGAGAAGAATCGTGATGAAACTCAGAGCTCAGCTGCCGACCGATGTATCGAACTGGCTTGCCTTATTTTCGAAGCAACCGGAATCCCACTGTTGTCATTGCACTAGTAGGAGGTAACCATAAGCCTGAGTTTGTAACCGCCGCGGCGATTCAACATGTGCATCACTTAACGGAGGGAAACAATGAGATGCAGTTGTGACGACATAGATCTGAACGATGCTTCTTGGAGCTCAGCCGTCTGACGTGGCCGAGGGGTGACGCAATCCAATGCTATCAGAGAGCCCGTCATAAAAAACCAAATCCCGCATGAGTCACTCTGAAAGAAGTCAGCTGTAGTTTGCGTGGGTGAGATGTGGATGTTGTGTCTCACCGGAAGTATGTGTGAGGTCTGCCGCCGCATATTCTGGACAAGAGGTGTAAACCGTGTATAGGCTTGATTTATAACCGATCTCGTACCGAGGATGCGAGAGGGATTTGATTTGTCTTCTCCGCCGCAAGGGTCCGGCATTGAGGTGGCCCGAGTGAGGCAAATCGAGAGAGAAATGGTTGACAGGTAAGCATTTTGATAAGTGTTGCATGACCTGATACCACACATCTTTATTAACGAACAAAGGAGATGGGACGGCATCTAGTCGCTGTCTTTGTTATTCTGTCAGGGACAGAGCAAATCAATCGGATCGCAAGCGCCTGGAGGCTTGTCAGGTGTGTGCCATGAAGGCCAGCAGCGGGAATTCTTTAGCGGCTCCAGTTATCGTCATGAACGAAAGGAAAGCCGGCGCAATGATCGATATATCGACGAAAGAGACCTCTTTCTATGCTTATTTGGTTTCCAAGGATCCCGAGAGCGATAGTTGGGAGCAGAAACAAAGAACAGATCGCAGGAGTATGTATGAATTTTCCCGAAAGAGGTGTGGAACAAGCAAGTGTCAACACAACGCGCGTCCAGTGGCGGACGCGCCTGGCAAGCTCAGGTTACAAGCCAAAGTCTGCAACTTTCTTTATATCTCCTTGATCCCACCGCAAAGCCAACAATGGTGGCTTCTACTACAGAGCAGGCAAGTATCTCATCTGTTGGCATTTAACACTGAAATTCTGATCCGCAGAACTGCTCTGGCAGCTAACAGCCCTTGCCGGAACGACCGTCAGTGAGTAATCTCTGGATCAATGACATGGTTCATTCCTTGACGTGCCTTTCTTAGTTGTACACCCTCTCGTACTCCTCTCTGTGACCGACCATCATGCCCGCTCCGTGTCACGAAACTCGTCAAAGCGTGTGGTTGGTGTTCTGCTCGGCCAGGACAACGGTAAGACAGTGAATGTAGCAAACTCTTTCGGGATACCATTCGAGGAAGACGAGAAGGATCCCAGGACGTGGTTCTTAGACCATAACTATATAGAAGGCATGTTCGACATGTTCAGGAAAGTCAACGGTGCGTCATTTCATACATCTGTTCAATGTATATAGTAATAGTTCCTTGTGTGCTATTTTGACTTGCAGCTCGGGAACGCATGATCGGGTGGTACCATACCGGACCCAAACTACGAGCATCAGATCAGGAGATTAACGACCTGTTCAAGCGGTTCATTGCCCGACCCATCATGGTCATCGTCGATGTACGACCCCAAGCCGTTGGCATTCCTACAGATGCTTATTTTGCGGTGGAAGAGATCAAAGACGTATGTCCATGCTTGCGGTTTCTTCCGACCTTGCTCAATATCCCCTGGTTATACAACAGGATGGTACAGAAACGCGGAAAACCTTTCTGCATGTTCCATCCGCAATAGAAGCGGAGGAAGCGGAAGAGATCGGTGTTGAGCACCTCCTACGTGACATCAAAGACTCCACTACTACCACCCTCGCCACGCGCGTCAGCGAGCAGTTGGCTTCCCTCCAAGGCCTGCAAAGTCGACTAAAAGATATACATAAATACCTCCTCGACGTCGCGTCAGGCGACATGCCTGTGAACCATCAGATTATATACCATCTGCAGGACATTCTCAACCTTCTCCCTGATCTCAGCGACCCCACCACGACGCAAAGCTTCGCCTCGAGCACAAATGATCAGCTATTAGTCGTATATCTCAGTAGTTTGTTGAGAGCGGTCATTGCTCTGCACGCATTGGTTGACAACAAGGCTACCATCGGGCGAGCTGAGCAGGAGGAGGGTGACGAGAAGGACAGGAAGGGGGATGCAAAGAAGTCCGATGAAAAAGACGGTGAAAAGTCGAAGGATTCAGGTAAAGCCAACGCTGACAAGGGTCTGTAGACGATATCCCGATCCTTTGATGTTTATTATATTCCCCTTCGCCCCCTGACTCCACCAAACCTATCAGAAAGAAAGAAAAAGTCCGAGGTCTCTTCCGATGTCGCCCTCGCAAAATTCAATGTTTTGACCCAGAACATAGCAAATACCTGTGAGAATCAGGGACCATGTTTTTAATGTTTTGGGCCAAAACAATGGGCTCAGCCAACCAGAGCTCAGGGGACCAATCTTCCATAGCAAGACATAATCATTGTCTCTATTTCTGAAATGTTTCTGGGATGTGTTGGAGCCAGGTTTGCCGCCAGTGCCTGAAACGGGCAAGGCATTACGCCTGTCTCGAGCCGCGTGTTTACCACGTGTGCGATGGATCCCGTGTGATAATGGAAGCGCTTTGCTTTTTTCTTCTCCACCAGTGCATTTTGAACGTTGTCCTCCCTTTCCTCCTTACCCCCACCATCTTCTCAAAAAGTAAGTCATCTCGTAGAGCATCGCTTCCCCCCAGACGAGCACAAGAAAACCGGCTTTTGTGTCTGTTTGGGGAGACCAACTAATTCCCCTAACCTCTTTTATTAACAGATTCACGCTTCGTAAACGAAAAAAATGTCGAGCGCTCGTGGATGTTTCAACTGTGGAGGCTGTGCGTGGTGTTTTCGTGTTGTTCATCTCATCATATCATACTTTCGCCGATCATGCTTCGTCTCGCGGAGATGTTCCACAAGACATCTCCTGTAGTGATCGTTATCGCTCCCCCCTTTTTACACTTACGCTTTCATTTTTTTTTCTTTTCAAGTGTGCCTGTGTGTGCGGTGCTGACGTGGACCGCTGTGTTCTTTTTGCCTTTCATACATATCGATGACCTCATGTTATCGTCGATCGACTCGCACCAATCGCAATATATTTTGTTGCTGCATCTCTGAATTCCTCGTGTGCCTTCTCGTCAACCGATAACTCTCCAGTCGGCCACCAAGCAGCGAACTGCCCCAAGGCCGGAACTCCTACATGGTAATTAATGATCCGCGCTGCTCCCAGAATCCTACTCATTGCCTCGTTTTTTATTTTTATTATGCCGCAGCTACAACTGTGAGTACACGAAATCCGTGCCGTGGGCTTTGTTTTCATGACATTGGCTTCTCAGGCGGGATGGAGGGTCATGTTTCGCGTGAGTGCACCATGGAGGCCAAGCCTAAGTCGTGCTACAAGTGCGGTCAAGAGGGTCACATCGTGAGTAATAGGCATTCTTGACCGTATTTTCACTCACTCCTTCTCCAGTCTCGTGATTGCCCTGATGCATCTAATGCCGGAGGCGGAGGTTACTCCGGTGGAGGTTTCTCGGGTGGCTCTGCGGGCGCGGAATGCTACCGCTGCGGCAAAGTTGGGCACATCGCCCGTTCGTGCCCTGATGCAGGTGCGGGCGGCTCTGGCGGCTACGGCGGAGGAGGCTTTGGAGGAGGTGCTTTTGGAGGAGGTTCAAAGACCTGGTAATGCTCTTCCTTCCGCTGTGGGACGATTGTACTGATTTCTTTGGCCTTGCAGCTACACCTGTGGTGGTGTAGGCCACTTGTCGCGCGACTGTGTTCAGGGATCAAAGTGCTACAACTGCTCGGGCGTGGTACGTTTGAAACTCAAGGCGGTGGACCACTGATTGACGTTGTGTGGATGTAGGGTCATATCAGCAGGGATTGTCCTCAACCCCAGAGGCGGGCTTGCTACACCTGTGGCTCTGAAGGGTTCGTATCCTTTTATCGCCATTCCAATCATATATTGACCTTATTTTTGCGCTCAGTCACATCTCTCGCGACTGCCCTGGTCCGGCCGCTGCGGAAGAGGGTGCTTGAGCGATATCCCTACAATGTATTCTTAAGTGCTTCATATCTTCCACCTCCATCTGTTGTTTTTCCTTCTTGCGATCTGTGTCTTGTTTCATGATGTGAAGAGCAGAATAATAGCGTCTCAACTGTGCAGTACACACATAGTGAATAAGAGTCTGTTAACACGGCGATCTGAATTTGACTAAAAGTCATGATGAGGAGACCCGGTTCATGCCGATAAGCCTCAGTACTAGCCGAAAATACCCACGGTCTGATTTCTGTTCGTCCGCTAATTTCCACTTGCTACCGAGTGTAACCTTCCTCCAACAAACCCTTCTCGTTCTCTCCTCATGCAAGCCATCCGCCTGGCGCGTCCTCGAATCTCCCTGCGTCGTCTAGCGACGACCGCGAGCGCATCCGCAACCCACGCCCCCGCCGCGCCTTCCCCAGCAGCCTCCGTCATCCCGCTCTCAAATGTCGAGGCTCAATGGGAAAACATGAGCAAAAGCGACCAGCTCACCGTCCATCGGCAGCTCGAGGAACTGCAAAAGAAGGACTGGAAGTCGCTTTCCATTGACGAGAAAAAAGCTGGTGCGTTGCTCGGCTCACCCCGGTACGGCGACGTGTTTAGTTGACCGTCGCTTTTGTTTTTGCGTTATTATGCGACTATGATTTATCTGGGTAATGCGTGCTGGCGAACTTCCTTTGCGGGTTGCACATGTACACAGCTTACTACGTCGCTTTTGGACCTCATGGACCTCGGGCTCCTGTCAGTCCACCCGGCGAGGGCCTCAAGGTTTTCATTGGAACCATGGGTCTCATTGGCATTGCCGGCTTGGTGTACATGGGTGCTAGGTCCCTCGGTGCGTCCTTTACGCTCTTTTCCGCGCGTATTCGACCGACTCAACATTATTTTTATGATCCTAGCTCCTCCACCACCAAAGACGATCACGAGAGAGTGGGAAGAGGCATCCAACGAGCGTGCGCGCGAGCAAAAAATGAACCCCATCTCTGGTATGTGCCCTCCTAGTTCACTCACTGTTCCTCTTGCACGGGAATTCGATTCAATGCTAACGGGTCCTTCGATGGTGCAGGTATAACATCGGAAGGTTACTCTGGGAAGGGCTTCGTTACGCAGAAATAATAAACCGTCGTTCTTTGCTTTTGCCTTTACCTCGTGCTGGCTCTCTAGATCTTTAGCCCTGATGATGTCACACAGGTGATATTGTGTCTACCTCCGTGCGCTGCCTTGCTAAGACAAACACTTATATTACTTACACCATAGAGTGAGCGCGTTCTACTGGGCCAAAATGTATTGCGTGCTCGTACTTCACCTCACTCTAGTGGTTGCTTGGTCCACCAGTGTTGCGGTCACCCCGCAAGCATTGCGGAAGCCTGAGCCCCAAACGTCAGTATGGTGGACCTTCATGTAGTGATTTATGATTCAAATGTAGGGTGGCATGCGTGCTCCAGGTTACGACGACTGGCTAATGTCATGTCAGCTCATATGACAGTCGGTCCTCTGGTAGATGTCCTCGATGCCGCCCCCCAAGAAAGGTATGGGGGTCGAGTGACGTGGTGCGAATCCAGTCCATGCTATTAGCGCACGTTGGATCTATTGAATCGGATACATCGATATCATAACCGCGGTCCCTGGCCACCACACAGGTCCGCGAAAGGGGTGATGAAAGCGGGAAAATCGGGGAAGTGTGCCAATTCTGCAGGCACGAGCAAGCAGGTGCAAACGGACGCACCCATCGCCAGCTACAGGTAGGTTGACAGGGGATCAAGGTTGGATATAATGGGATACCGATTCCCTAAGATTTCATACCATGAAACGGACACACAAAAGTCCTGTTTGTGCGCTATCTTGATGTGGCAAATGAAAGAATGCCTGTCGGTCTCACAGCGCGGGTGGAGGGGGCTTTGAGAAAGACCGAGATGGTACGGTCGACGGATGGCCTTTGTCCACCAAAGCCAAAGCACAAGCTTACTCGACGATATTTCCCCCGCATTAGCGGTGCAAAATTCCCAAAGCCGCGACCAGTTGATCGTCGTAGGCATATGTAGGTCTGTGCTCGTAGCGGCGGCCACCAAGGGGGAAGCGAGTAGTCTTCTGCTCTACACAGCCGGGACTAGCGTGTTCCTTACAAGTTGCCGGAATCGGGGCGAGGGCTCAAGAGGGAAGGCGGATGTTCCCGACTTGAGCTCCTGTCGCTGTTCGAACGGTATCTGGCGAGCCAGATAAATAATTTACCTGATGCCGTACGGTCTGGGGTAAAGAGCCTCGCACCTGTTCTGAGATTGGTGATGCACTGCCGTTCATCGCTCCCCAACGATGCAGTGCGGAAGGCGTGACGTTTCATGGGCCTGGCAAGTCAGCAGAAGTGTTTATCCACGAGTTAAGCTTTGCTTTTCCCTCGCCATAGGAGAAGGGAGTTGCAAGTCACAGCCCGCCAGGTCCGCTCCTCCCGCATCGATCGCTGGCGTGCAGAAACCGTGATGGGCGGGCCATCACACCAGATAGTGAAGCCGCCGGCCTGTAAAACATGATCTGCAGATGAAACTGCCATGAATAAACCGCCACGCGTTGGGTGGCGCGGTTGGGTCAACCATGCACACTGTTGCAACTTGTAGGTGCCCTCATCCCCAGCCAAAAATGGGTAACATCTTGCTTGGCGGTGATGACTTCAAAGGATAGGCCATGAGTTGGTGAACGAAGGCCGCTAGGGTTCGAATTTGGTTGATGCTGCGGTTGTGCTTGATGAACGACGACCTACGCAAGTGCCGGCGGCATGACTAGGAGGTAAAGCATAACGCCGCGTGGGTTTTTCACGGATTTCAGAACAGTCAAGCACACACAACTGAAACGCACAGGCTTCAAAATATCCAATGGCCAAACTGAGGGTCCACGGGGCCCAGCAAATTTTACCGGCTTCACACAACAGTTTCACATGCCCGACGCATCTATTTCAAAGGTATGAGGGCACAGACAGACCATCTCCTCTAAGGGGCTCGTCTAGCTAAGGGGCGGCCGACTAGACTGCAGCGGTTTTCTTCGGAGGACCCTTGTCCTCCTCAGGGTTCAAGAACACCTGTACGGAACACCTGAGTGAGATGTACAAGGACGGAGATGTCAGTGGCAAATTACCTGCTGTCCACCAACCCCATTTTCCCAGTTTTGATATCTCAGTGCCGTCTGCCCTCTTTTCTCAGCCTGCACGCGCTCGCTTTCCTTGAGAGATTGACGAACAGCCCGGGCGGTGATTTGGGCGTATTTGTTGTACCTGGGCATGCGAGAACTTTCAGCGAACAAGCCCTGCTGAGTTTTCATCTCTAACGTACGTGAAAACGCTGCGCCAGGTTGCACTGCTCATGATGGTAGATGGTCGGTTTCGAGAGATGCTTTTCGATGTTCTGTAGCAGACCTGAAGCAAGGACTTTCCGGGTTTATCCGGTACAGTAACAACCACGTGAGCAACATTCAGTGGCGCCTGTTTTGGGAGTGTGGAGACAGACTCTCAGGTGCCAGTGTGGCCTATACCTTGTTCTTCCCCTCAGCTTACCCCTACCCTCCTTCTATTCCGGAATCGTGTAAGCATAATTGTTCAGTATGGCGGGTATCACCTGGCACTATGTCCTCAAGTTCATCATAACAGGTGTGTTCAGTGCCTCACATAGCCTAGTAATAGTTGGCTGAATAGAACTCGGCGGATAGGTGATGCAGCTGTGGGGAAATCGTCCCTCCTCGTCCGTCTGACGGACCAGCGGTTTCTTGCAAACCCGGACCCGACTGTTCGTGGAGTTTGCTTACTGATATAGTTGCCTGCGCTCCTCCCGAGACTTACGCACTGCCACCCTTGTCCCTAGCTAGGAGTCGAATTCGGCTCAAAGCTGATCGAGATACCGGAGGAGGGCAAGATCGTTAAACTTCAATGTCAGTAAGCTCTTTGTAATCCTTACACATCAGCTTAAGGCTCCAACAGGCTGGGACACTGCTGGCACCGAGTCTTTCAGGTCCATCACACGTTCCTACTACCGTGGTGCCGCGGGGTGCCTTTTAGTGTATGACGTGACTTCTCGTGCAAGTGCGTAGCTATTCCCGTTCTACCCACGACCAAACATCCGAATGATGAGGTATCAACACAGGTTTTGCGAATGCTCGGTCGTGGCTTGCGGATGTACGAGAGCACGCTGACCCACATCTGACTTGTATATTAGTGGGGAATAAAGTTGATTTATGCGAAGAGAGTGGAGAGGGAACTTCGAGTGGGCGGAGAGAAGTGCCCACGGAGGAGGCTGAACGCTGGGCGGAGGAAGAGGGACTGCTTTTTGTCGAAGCTAGCGCCAAGTCAGGTCGGAACGTGGAGGCTGCATTCGAGCAGGCATCCCGGGATATCCTCGACAAGATAAAGCGTGGGGTATTCGACGATGACAGAGTGAGTGCCTATTAATTGCTCTAGGCGCCCTCCCCGCTTACTCTTGTCCTCGCAGTCACCGGGAGTTAAGTTATCGAGGCCCACAAACGGTAGCTTGGCGCTAGACGGGGCTTCAGCAAAGCAGGGATGCTGTTCATGAGGACCCTATCTGTCTATTATGTGCATTATTCATAGGTTGGTGTACAGTATTGTAGCATGCTGCGGACTAAGATATAGTTATTACTCTGTATTACCGGGGATGCGCGGAATCATTGCAGCGGTGCGGTGTTATCAGAGAAATCCCGCGCGGGGTATGAAGGAAATACAGACTGTACTGAACTTTTGGGATGAATTCGATGAAGGCCAGTGGGCCTGGTGTCAACGTCCGTCCGCTATGCATCATGCTCGCCACACGCCACATCACATAGGTCCATATGTCCTTCCCCACATCATGATGCCGGTCTTAGTGAATCTGCGTACTCCTGCAGCTGCTGTACGAATCCCATATTGGGTTCTGCTGACCTTCTTCTCGATTTGACAAACTGAATGGCTTGTGCGGGTGTCCACCCGTACTCGGCGATAAGGAAGGCACACACGACGCTCGTACTGCGGCTCACACCCTCCATGCAGTGGACGAGTACCCTGGCGTTGGGATCGTGCAGTGCGCTGCGGAGAAAGGCGGTTGTCCCCGGTAGATGAGCGGCAAGCTCTGAAAAGGGGAGATCTTCGAGTGGGAACTGAGCGCGGTGTATATGAAGCCCTTGAGGCGCTGCGACAAACCCGCGCATGGCGGAGAGAATATGCGTGATGCCTAGCGAGACGAGTGCGGCGGGGTTTTCGGCGAAGCTGAGATCGGAGACGTATAGTCTGGGTAGTATTTCTGACGCTCCGGAAGGTCGTGCCGGGTAGGGGGTCTGCACTGAGGGCGAAGATGGCCAGTTGGACATTGTTGAATGAACGGTCTGGGGCTGCGAAGATAAGGACAACTTTCTGCGCTGCTGAAATTATATGTCAGAGGTGATGGGGGAAAGTACAGGCCCATCGACAGAGAGCCGCTCAAAAGACGACTCACCATGACAACTTTAACGGTGATTGATCTCGAGAAGAACGTTACACAAGTTTAGAATTTGAAGGAGGACAAGCGGGGGAATATCTGGTGTGTCAAGAGGGATTGTTGATGGAATTGGGCGGGGGGCCCTTTATAAGCTGATAATGGCAGCAGGGGACATGAGCCTCTTTATGAAGAAAATAAAAGGCTCAGGTAAACAGCCCTCGGCAGAGATGAGATCGGGGCTGGACTGTTAGTGAGTCTGGCCGGATGACAATATATAGTAGAGCCCAGTTAGCAGCGGGTCGGGAAGAGGCACGGCTGATGGTGTCGGCCACGAGTCGCTGGGCTACGGGAAGAAAGCCTTGCGCAGCTTTTCACAGCCTCGAATACAGGGCTCGATCATCACAAATAGGATCACATACGAAGAAAGCCGTAGAGGCACCGCGACGAGGCTATGCGATCTGTCTGCTTCCCAAGTTCGATGCCGTTCCGGGTTCTTACTCACCCGCGCAAGGATGTTGAACTGTTATATATATCCTCCCCACTTCCATCTCATGAGAACAGTCGTAGAAACAGTAAGAGGATGCAGCTACAGTGACAGATGTAATACGAAAGAATGGCAGAACAGCGCCCGGTACATGACCGAGCCATTTTACTGTAAGGACACAGGGTGGAAAAACGAAAGAGAGACCAAGAAAAGAGGGCATGGCATTATTTCAAAACGGCGTCGTAAGCAAGGTCCGTAGACCAATCATCTAAATGAGGTCACTGGAAACGTATCTCGTTAGATCGGTCAAGCAGTAACAACCGGAGGAATGGCACTTACGCGACGTTCAAAGGCATCTCGTCAATTTGTGTGTTGTAGAATTCTTTGGGGGTGATGGGTTTCAGTTACGGTTGATTTATCACCGAAATAATACTCACGTTCAATATCTCTCAGCATCCGTACGTCGTCGGTTGTTACAAAGTTGATGGCAACACCCTTGCGTCCGAAACGGCCGCCGCGACCGATACGATGGATGTAGTTCTCCCTGTTCGTGGGCAAGTCGTAGTTGATAACAAGCGAGACCTGTTGCACATCGATTCCACGAGCGAGAAGATCCGTAGTGATCAGGACACGGGATGAACCGGAGCGGAACTCCTTCATCAGGACTTCACGCTGCTTTTGCTCCATATCACCGTGCTAAACAGGCACAAAAGTCATAAGTCCGCAAGTTTGAACGATGAGTCTGGCGATACTGACCATGGCAGAGACGGTGAATTCACGCGAGTGCATTTTCTCCGTCAACCAGTCAACCTTCCGCCTGGTGTTACAGAAGATGACGGCCTGGGTGATTGTAACAGTCTCGTAAAGATCGCAAAGCGTGTCGAGTTTCCACTCTTCCTTCTCAACGGCAATGTAGAATTGCTTGATACCTTCCAAAGTCAACTCGTCCCTCTTGACGAGAATACGGACGGGATCACGCATGAACTTCTTCGTGACTTCCAAAACATCGGCGGGCATGGTAGCGGAAAGGAGAACAACCTGAGTTTCCTGAGGAAGAAGCTGGAAGAGCTCGTAAATCTGGTCCTTGAACCCACGGGACAACATTTCATCGGCTTCGTCGAGGCAGAAAATCTTGATGTTGTCGGTCCTGAGAGCCCTTCGGTTGATCATGTCGTACACCCGTCCAGGGGTACCAACAACAACTTGAACTCCCTCCTGGAGTTTAGCCATATCCTCACGGACATTGGTGCCACCGACACATGCGTGGCATTCGATATTCATATAGTCGCCGAGGGCGATGACGACTTTTTGAATTTGCTGCGCGAGCTCACGGGTGGGCGCGAGGATGAGCGCCTGGCAGCCTTTGATGGACATGTCCAGCTGCTGAAGAATGGAGATGGAGAAAGTGGCAGTCTTTCCTGTACCAGATTGCGCCTGGGCGATAACATCATGGCCCTTCACGACGGGTACGATGGCACGCTGTTGAATTGCAGAGGGTCTCTCGAAACTGAAGTATTGTCAGAATGGTTACTCGACTCTTCAACATCGGGAGCGCTCACCCATAGGCATAAACACCCCGGAGTAGCTCGGGCTTCAAGTCCATGTTATCGAAGCTGTGTAGGCCGCGATCAGCCTGGCCGAACGAGACAGATATGTAAGTTCTCAGCGCACTTGTCGACGACCTGGTCCCAGTTGGACTCGATCTCGTTCTCGGCAACATCCTGTAGCGTCTCTTCACTGCAAACGCACGAAAATAAAATCAATTTTTGTCCCTGAACTTCAGAATGATAGACTAGGCCTTACGCTGACATGAGAGTTTTCTAGTTTTGTTATCCAAGGGTCGACTTCGTAAGTCGACAAGGCTTGGATGTGATTTGGTGGTTGGGATGGGTGTATCGATGGAACCTGACGGTACTGACTTGATCTCGACAAATTTTCTGGGCTTGTCGGGACCGGGTGGCTCATGCGGAATCTGCCGTTTATATTCAGACTCAGCTCAATGTGACCGCCACAGCTCTCCGCAGGCAAAACTAGTGTAACGGCCAAGTGACGGCTTCGGCAAAACGGACATCAACCTGCTAGTAAATCTGTGTCTACATCGTTCCGTTCATTACCTATCAAATCGGGCAGTATTAGGGCAGTTCTGTTAAACGGCTCTCTTCGGTTTCAACTCAATTCCCCATCACGATTCTCCAAGCCATCATTCCAATTCGGCGGGAGAAATGGTCAGTTGAGAGCTTGCATGGAACTCACTGAAACGTTCCTTGATAGCCGCCGACCTTGAGTTGCAGCTGTCAATGGCGACGAAATCGGGACACGCTGTGTCGGTCCCCGTAAACCATCCGCCCACGGAGAGCACGGAACGTCCAGAGCGACACCGAAATGCTATGGCTGTGCATCCCATCATATCACAGGTCAGCAAGCATTAAGGGGACCTCTGGGGCAATTCAGGCACCCTAGATACTGGTTCAGAAGGGAATGGGGAACATCCTTTAGCACCTGATCCACCTCATCTGCGATCCGGAGAAACGCTTTACACCAACTCTGGCAGTTCTATTCACCATCCAATTTTCATAGCCCAGTTGCGCTGTCAACATTCAAGTTTCTGGTGCTCATTCTTCCTCGCATCTCCGACAAATGGGTCACCACTTCGTTCACTATTAGGGCAGTTATAGGTTCTCCCGTATACCAGAATGAGATTTTTCGTGAGTAGCCCCCGTTATGTGTATCTGGCGCATGTGTGCTCGCCGACGGCAATATTTGGTTTGTGTGTAGACTATGACCCACTACTGAATTGGATAATTAGTGCGCAAGACTTGAGAATATTGGGTGACGACAATCTTAACCGGAAGAGTTCCATTGGGGGTGAACCATTTTCCGAGTCCCCACAGCGCCTAACATACCTCTATACCTGACGATCATCAACATCTGGGAAGGCTTTGCAAAGAAAAGATATCGACAAATTAGGAAGGTGTTGTGTTCAAAAAATTAAAGTATTTAGTTTTCGTGCTCAGTCCGAGTAACGGTTTGTCTCTCCCCAGTCTCTGGGGAGTCGGACATGACCTCGCTTCTTCCCCTGACCGAGACCTAGTTTGGCGCCGAGCTCTGTTCACTCGAACAAATCTGCGCTGACCGACACAAGCACCACTGAGCTCCATGATAGTCAACGAAACTTGGCTTTCGTGATCAACCGTCATTTGTCAGTAAGCTCTGCAAAGGACTACTATCACCTGGTGAGATTGTAGCGTCGCGCGCTCGGCAGAAAGTCTGGTTGCAGGAAAGGCTGGAGGGACACAAGGTGTCCATGCGAGGTACAGTAAATCCGGACATTGTTGTGCTGGATCACCGATTTGCTGGTGTAATTTGCAGATGATGCGACGGAGATGACGCGAGCATGGCGCTTGCGTGGGGCGCCGTCACCAAGCTTGGTCATAAGATCGTGCTTTCAGCTTAACATGTTGACGTTTCTTAGTGCCGTACTATCACCCACGGCCAGTGCATGTAAATCAGGGATTAGGCAATGCTTTTGGCCGCAGTGGATGTTAAGAATGGGTAAGTCACCTTTGGCTTGTGAGATGTCGTAGCCAGGCTGAACTCGCATGGCCAATCTCCCTTCAATCAACACCCTGGCCACAGTGCGATGACTCATGATTACATGACTTGTGGATGAACTGCAGGCTGTGCGATCTTTTGAATACCCCTCCCCCTTCGATTCACTCCTGGGCCAGTCCGCACCAGGAACCGTGCAAGGGACCTGGCCTCCTTTTTAAAGACTTCTTTGTGGAGAAGCTTGAAAGTATGCAGCTTATTCCGTGATAAAACAGCCTTGATCCCTCATTGTGCATTGCGTTAACGTCGCACCTTCAACGGCCAGATTTTCGGGTGACTCTCACGAAGCTCCTCGCGAGCCTTTGCATTCTCCAGCCGTCTGCAGATCCCTCAAGCATCAACACTTCATCCTGCTGCTTCTTCTCCAGTGCGGTTTCCGAGCGTTTGAGCTTCTTGCGTTCATAGTCAATAATTCGCTGTGCCATGCTGCCTTTTCCTGGGCACATGCAAGTGTAGCGTGAGATTCTTGTAAGTGTTCCTTGGCTGCTCTGAGCTCTTCGTCCAACAAGGCGAGGTTTTGATTCGACCGAGTTAATATCTCCCCCAGAAACTTGATTTCTGGGAGTTTACGTTGTGTTGCACCGAAAAGCGTCTGTGGTTGAGATTCACCCTTCTTCGGGGGCCGCTCATCTGAAGAGCTATGGTAGCGATCCAGCTCTCGGATGGCCTGGCTTCACGCAAGGAACTTCATAAGTTCAGCCTTACATTTATATAAGGGGGATATATCACTTTCTTAGGGTTTTGTTTTGTTTTGTCGTAGGACTGGCCTGGTAGACTCCTAACTCACTCATTTCTACGATTCAGAAAATTATGTCCTATTTCATTTTATCTGATGATCAGTCTGAGTATATCTTCCCGCAAGCATATATCGCCAGTGTCCCTGTAGCGGTACCCAGACAAGGACACCGCCTTCAAAGTCGGTCATGAGAACGAATTACACCGGTAGACCACCATTATTGGTGGCGATTCTGAAAGTATTCGCACTGGTGCACTCGCCCACACGGTCACACCTCTCTCATCAAGCTAAAGGTGGACAACTCCAATCTATACAGGTTGTGTTCTATGGACATTAGACATAATGTGCTGCGTGATTAGTGTATCGTGCTTGCATTCCTTGTTATGGTTTGTAAAATATATATCTGTTGATATTCCGTATGCCCTGCATCAGGATGCAACAGACGGCCAGACCTTAAAACTTCCCCCACAGGTGTCCAAGGTGCAGATAGCGTGTGAGGAGCAGCAGACCCACCGAGAATATGACAATGCCACCTGAAAGTAGGGTGTTGAGTACTGTGTTATGTCAGGCAACGTGCACGCGCACCTGCATAATACCCGACGTCCTCGAAACCTCCCGTCGCATCGTTGATAGCTCCAGATATCGGTGGGCCGGCCAACGCGCCGATGGCGGCAAAGGACATAAACATCCCAACCCGACGGCCCACGTCTCCGATATCACCCATCGCTATAGCCGGAGCGGCCAATAGAGAAACATATGCACCGCACGAAAACCTGGGTTCACGTCCGAGTCAACAACATGCACCCCACCAATTAATACATAGAAGGACCCACCCGTATACGACCGCGATGCCGATCAGGCTACCTTGAGACCTTGCGAATGGCCAGCCAAAGGTGAGAATCCCTGCTACAGCAGTAAACGGT
This sequence comes from Leucogyrophana mollusca, assembly GCA_021014945.1. Lineage (NCBI taxonomy): Eukaryota > Fungi > Basidiomycota > Agaricomycetes > Boletales > Leucogyrophana > Leucogyrophana mollusca. Next base: position 57,570 of record MU266417.1, on the reverse strand, counting down.
GTCATGATGTTAAGGGCGCCTGCGAGATAATGTTGGTACGCTCTTAAATTAACAGACCGAGGTCGTCACGCACCGACTTTGTCCGCGAGTAATCCTGCGGTGAGACGTCCGAAAGCGGAAGAGGCATTGGCGATTGCGATCAAATAAAACGCAAAATCACTATTTACTCCCGCCAATTCCGCGCTGACGGGGATATATGTAAGTACTGTCGTCCGGAGTGAGTGCCGGCTCGCCTGAACAGCGTGCAGAGGGCTTATCATACCTGTATAAAGTCCCAAGAAAGTGAGGCAGCCAGATAGGCAATAAACAGCGTAGGCCGGGTTACGAAGTGCTGCCCAGTTGAAAAGGCCTCCAGTCACATTGACTGGAGGAAGCCTTCGGTCTATTAGCTGCACACTTCGTGTCAGATTATGCATCTCTAAGTAGCGTGGAAGACTCACGATATTGGATATTCCAAGGGTGAGTAGGAGCATGAAACCAAATATTCTGACACTCCATTTGAACCTATGTAAAAAAATCAGTTGAACGTGCGGCTCACATGGAGGGGACTTTTTACCCAACAAGCGGGAAAAGGTTCTGCGCAGCCACTGGGAACAGAGTACCACCGCACGACGAGCCGATAGCAGTAATGCCGAGCGCCAAACCACGCCTTTTCTTAAACCAGTGTGACACAATCCCCAGTGCAGGACCAAAAACTATTCCACAAGCCAACTAAATCGGGCTTGAGAAATGAAAGGGAGATGCAAAAAAGAGGTACACACGCCAACGCCGACTCCCTGACACAGGAAGAATTGCCAGTACTGCGTGCATTCCGCGATGAGGAAGGTACATAAAATGACGAGACAGCTTGCGATAAAGTAGGGTATCTTGAAATATCCTAGATCGAATAGCCGTCCAGTGACCAGGCCGGGCAAGAAGCATAATGCGTACTGCGAGATGAACAACAGTCAGCTCGATTGTTCCAAACGGATTGGGATGAGCGTCTTACCTGCACTGAACCTATCCATGCGCTGGAGGAAGGACAATCGGCGACTGGAGAGAAAGGAAAAGGAATTTACTTACATGTTCGATGGTGTAGAATCGGACAATAGATTCTCTTCATAGTATGCTTGGAACACCTGGGAGGAGGCTTAGTATATATGAGCATTATCAGAGGACGATGGTTCTTACCCCCCAAGCGTTGACGTAACCAAAACTTCAGACCGGAATGAGTTCCCAATACACACTGAGTTTCCCGGAATCCCAGAGAAACGGACTCACGTTGAAAATGTGCACAGCGCTATGCTTGACGACAACTATGTCAGTCATACAGTCACGGCTCGGGATAGTGATGTTAGGGCACTCACGCTACCACCACCGACCACGCTTTGAACCCTCCGTCTGGTGCCTCGCCCAGGTACTTGTCCAGCTTTCCCGACGTCTGTTCGTGAAGAGTCTGTTCATCCGGTGTGAGATTTGGGTGAGAAGAACCGCCGTCTGATGCGGCCTGTTGGTTTTCATCCGCGAGTTCCCGGGAAGGGGTACTCTTCTCGGACATAACTTCTCCAGCGCTCCTCACAAGGATCAAACCAACACTAGTGCTCAACGACAAACTCAAAGAAGGGAAAGCGATGAGGGAATGAACTTCAAGGGCCCATCAAGCCGACCTTTATAATAGACAGCCGTCATTGATATTCCCATATGACATGCTGGCTAAGCCGGGAGATGGTTGAAGCAGCTGATCGATGATCGGAAATTCTCCGAACTAAGACTTCTGAGTACTGGATCCACGCACTTCACGAAGATCTCTGAGTTACAGGTAAGTAGACACCGTACTGCAGCCATTTCGCTATTCGAACGACTGCGCTCAAGGGAGGAAAGGAGACAAGGGTGTACAAAGAACATACGACAAATGTCGGGCCGCAACATCTCTTTACCGTCCAGCCTGCAAGCCAAGGACGGAAGGATTTGCAAAAGGCGTAACGAATTTGCCCTTTCTGTCGACAGCCCCGTTAAAGTAAGGCGAGTAAGATGAAACGCAGGTGCAGGGCAGGGTCTTTGCAAGACGCGCCTGTCACCACTGTCACCTGCACAATGTACGTACCGGGTCATTGTGAAGCAGAAGTCGGCCGAAAGGGATAACGATAACCCGTTATGGGCGCTGACCAGCATCGAAGTTCAGCTTTGGGTATTCAGTGTAGGACATTCAGGAAGTTTCATTTTAGGTGCGCGGGCACACACCTAAACATACGCTTGCTGTGGCTACTGTTCTGATAGGCTACTAAAGTTAGAGCACAGTTGTCTCACTTCCACCACTCTGCACAAGTGGTGTCGCTATCGACGTCCTTGTAGTTGGACCTCGGTGCCTGAACAGTAATCGCTAGTGACAAAAACAGGCTCTATCGCTTCGTCGTATCTGGTTGTGAGGAAACCCTATTGAGCAACACGGAATAATGGGAGAGCTACTGCGACAACGTCACAGGATTTCCCAATGTCGCCCGTCGCCAGTGTAATGATGGTCCTCTTGCACTCGTAAACGCCGTTATCCTTGAACAAATGGGCTGTCCGATAAAAACCTAGAGACTTCCGACCTTCCGACGGACTCGGGTGGAAATGGTCGGCCGTGGGTCTCCCTTTGGACTAGGGTAGGTGATCGCCTGGCCACTGCTGCCCCGCGTGATATCGCAGTATTTCGGACGTTTGGGTGCCGTTCTAAACGCAGAAAGGAGGCCAAGGTCGTCAGTACACAACGGATGATAGTGCAACAAAAATATCTATTACTCATGGAAATCGGTTCAAATACCGACACACCATTGACAGCATAGGGCCAGTCAGATGGCGGCAATGCATGCGAATGCAGTACAAGCACCAGGTCACGGTCTTATGCTTGGTTTCAGGTATGCCACGAGCCCAGGTAACACGAGGGTAGCGGCTGAGACTGAGACTCAAAGGAATGTGCGCCAGATCATGCATATTCGGCGGGTTGAGTTCAAAGGCGCATAGATCAAAGATCTGGTCTGCCTCGATATAAACGATGCAAATGACATGGGCGAATGTTTGGCTGTTCAACACACTCTGACTGTTAGAAAACTCACTGACGCATAGATAACCGGTCTTTGGCACTATTTGGCCTCAGCCACCACTTGGAAGCAACTCCGCTCGAGGTATACTGCAAAATTTTGGTTTCCTTTGTCGGATTTCGTTCAGAATAATCAGCGCACCGTTTCGCTCAACGAGGAGCTTCAAGACAACCTTGGAGGGAGGATTAATGGCATTCGGTATGTCCGGACATATGCTCGAAACACTCTTTATCCCCCCTTCCTTTTTGTCGATCTGTAAACCAGAGTTCTTTCTCTGATATCGAGCACATATCTTTTTACTCAGGCGCATCAGGAAACCGCGGCGGATTTGGTGGGGGACGAGGGGGAGGACGTGGAGGGGGCTTTGGCGGTGGAAGAGGTGCACCACGTGGGGGAGGAGGTAGAGGAGGCGGACGAGGTGCGCTCATCTACATCTTGCATCTGCTCACCCTGACATACTGTAGGTGGTGGTGTTCGAGGAGGCGGCGTCCAAAGTCGCGGCCGCGGTGGGGATCGCGGGCGAGTCGGTGGACGTGGAGGTGGACGGGGAGGTCCAGGCGGTCGTGGTGGGCGTGGCGGAGCGAGGGGAGGTGCAAAAGTCATCTTGGAGCCCCATCGACACCCTGGTGTGTTCATTGCTAAAGGCAAAGATCACCTGCTCGTCACAAAAAATCTGGTCCCTGGAGAATCTGTGTATGGCGAGAAGCGGATATCTATCGAGGGCGGGGTGGAAGACACAAAGGTGGAGTACCGTGTCTGGAATCCATTCCGTAGCAAATTGGCCGCTGGTGTCCTTGGGGGTATGGACAAGGTCTACATTGAACCTGGAAAAAAGGTGTTGTACCTTGGTGCTGCTAGCGGGACGAGTGTCAGTCATGTAGCAGATATTGTCGGTCCGGTAGGTTTTCGTCGTCACTGCTACATTCTCCCCCTCATTCACAGTTGTATGACAGGAAGGTGTTGTTTACGCCGTCGAGTTCTCGCCGCGGTCAGGGCGTGATCTGATCAACATGGCAAAAAAGCGGACAAACGTTATCCGTAAGTATTTCCGGGCCTGCATAGCACTAGTGCCTTGACAACTTGACTGTTTTCTAGCAATCGTTGAAGACGCGCGTCTTCCAAACAAATATCGCATGCTCATGTCGACGGTCGACGTCATATTCGCAGACGTTGCGCAGCCAGACCAAGCACGTATCGTCATCCACAACGCACAATATTTCCTCAAAGACGGCGGTCACGTCGTTATCTCCATCAAGGCTTCGTGTATAGACTCGACAGCGGCACCGTCAGCCGTCTTTGTCCAGGAAGTCCAAAAACTACGGGAAAATAAATTCAAGCCCATCGAGCAAATCACACTGGAGCCCTACGAACGTGACCACGCCATGGTCTCTGGTGAGCCCTTCCGTATTTTGTCCGAAGGAGTACCTGGACTGACGTTGTGTCCAGCTGAGTATCAACGGCATCTGTGAAAAGTATGAGCATCGTGCTAGGCGAATGCTGGTTGACTGTTTAACATATGCTTGGTTCACGATGATCCAGGTGGGATAGTTTGGGTAGCATTCCGTTTGCATTTCTTATATATCTGTTTTCGTGAAAAGTACCTGTGCTGATCTTGTTGATATGAACAAACGTATCGTTGTTAATATTGTATTCTGTTCAAATCTGTTGGATCCGAGCGCGTACTTATTTTCAGCAGGAGTGGTCTGGAGAGGTTGGCAATCAGTAAATTACCGCTGTGGCGCTGCGGTATCCACGTGAAACGGGAATAGCCCCAGGCAGTAAAGTTACAGCAGACGCCCAAACGGACGCAAAAGCCAACGCATACCAACAGCCGCCAAAGAATTCCAAGGCTCGAGAAGCCTTATAACCGTGGAGAAACAAACAGTTAGCTGATGAGACCATCCCAGGTCGAAATCGACTTCGGTACTCCACCCGATACGCCTCCACGAATCTCATCCGACTTTGAAGAAATACCTTATCCCTCTGACCATTGGGCCGCAGCTAATCCTAAACAAGAGGAATTTCTTCCACTGCACTATATGTCAGAGGACACGTCAACACGTCGGAGGGTCGCGCGAGGTCCAGGGAGCCCTGGCGGCTTTATGCGCGACGACGAGCACGAAGCCAACATACACTACGATGATGAAGGAAAGGACGTGTACTCGAAGCTTAGGCCAGCAAAAGGTCGGGTCAGCAGCGGACGTATACACAAACCTTACCCTCCACCGCCAACATCAATAGTGCGTTCATGCTATTCATGTCTGTGCGTTTGCTGACGTGGCTGCAGAGTGAATTCATTGCTCAAAACCTAGAACACCTCCCGCCCGCAATTTATACACTACTCTCTTGTTGGACACGTTTTCACAAAATTGGACACTCTAATGTCGTCGTTTGGGATGAGGCGCACTTTGGGAAGTTCGGGTCGCACTATCTCAAGCGCGAGTTTTACTTTGACGTCCATCCCCCGCTGGGCAAGATGCTCGTCGGTCTGGCGGGTCTGCTATCAGGCTACAACGGCGGTTTCGAGTTCAAAAGCGGTGTCGAGTACCCCGAAGAAGTTCCGTACGTGGCGATGCGGGTAATGATGGCCACCTTTGGTGTTGCTTTGGTCCCGTTGGGCTGGTACACCGCCGTTGAGCTGGGTATGAGCTCATGGGCTTGTCACTTGGTTGCCCTCATGGTGTTATGCGGCAAGTGCTCGCTTCGCTAACTCTCCTTTCGATCAACTAATGACCTGCACACAGATGTTGCTTGGTTATGCATATCGCGATTTATACTTTTGGATTCGATGTTACTGTTTTTCACCTTCACCACGGTCTTTTTCTTGAGCAAATTCCATAATCAACAATACCAGTCAGTCGCCCATCGATCCTATATACTCATTATAGTTCTTACTTGGTATCAGATCGTTCTCTTTCGATTGGTGGATGTGGCTTGTCATGACAGGTATATCAATTGGCTGCGTTACAAGGTCAGCAAGTATCATATTCCACTAGTCACTCAAACTGACGATAAGTTAGTGTCAAATGGGTCGGTCTCTTTGTGACGGCTGTGGTCGGACTATACACAATTGAAGACCTCTGGGACAAATTTGGAGATCTCAGAATGTCGAAGGTGGTTTCCATGCAGCGCACAGCGCGTTATCTCCTCTGACACATCTGCTTTAGCGCGAGCAAATACGACACTGGTCAGCAAGGGTCGTTTGCCTCATCGTCGTCCCAATTCTCGTCTATATGGCCTCATTCAAACTGCACTTCATGATCCTCAATCATTCCGGTCCGGGTGACGCGCAAATGAGCTCCCTATTCCAAGCTCACTTGGTTGGGAACGACTTTGCAAAGAATCCTCTCGGTAAGCCTCTGCTTCGAGTGATATCTGATGTGGGCTCATCCATGTCGAAGAGGTCGCATTTGGGTCGAAGATCACTCTGAAAAACATGGGGTGGGGCGGCGGTTTGCTGCATTCCCATGTCCAGACTTTCCCAGTTGGTTCAGGTCAGCAACAGGTGACGTGTTATCACTACAAGGACGACAACAACGACTGGGTTGTGCTGCCCAAATGGGAAGAACCCGATTATAACCCGAATGACGAACTCCGCTACTTAAAACACGGAGACGTTATCCGACTTCAGCACGCCCCGACCACCCGTAACCTGCATTCACACAACATCGCCGCCCCTGTGACGAAGCTCAACAACGAGGTTGCGTGTTATGGCAACGCGACGATTGGAGACTTCCATGATTACTGGGTTGTTGAGGTTGTCGATGATGTCAAACAAGGAAGTAAAGTCGAGAGGATCCATTCTCTGACCACGCGCCTGAGGTTCCGCCATCAGGCTCTTGGCTGCTACTTGCGTGCTGCGAACGCGGTACTTCCTCAATGGGGCTTCAAACAAATAGAGGTCAGCTGCGACAAGGAGAATAACCCGGGTGACGTTCACACCTACTGGAATGTGGAAAGTCATTGGAATGATCGACGTGCGTACTACAAAATAATACTAGTCAGTATCGTCCCCTGACATATACCTTCAGTGCCGCCCGCGGATGTCAAATTCTATCGATCCCCGTTCTTGCGCGATTTCTGGCACTTGAATGTTGCGATGATGACGTCGAACAACGCGTTGGTTCCCGATCCCGACAAGGAGGACATTCTCGCTTCTAGTCCAACCGATTGGCCCTGGATGAGACTCGGTTTGCGGATGTGTGGTTGGGGCGACAACCAAGCCAAGTATTATCTCCTTGGGACACCTTTCATTTGGTGGGGTGGTACCATCAGTATCATATTATCTCTGGTAGTTCTTGGGATCTACTTGACGCGGCAACAGCGGAAGTATGTTGATATGGATGCCGGTACGCCTGACCGTCTCTCTGTCTTGTGAAGTTAAGCTTATCGGAAGCACAGCTGAATGGGATCATTTCTTGTATGTTGGCAAAATAGCGTTCTATGGTTGGTTCTTGCATTACGGTGTGTTTATTCTCTCTGTGGCCTTTGTCGTTGTCTAACCGGTCACCGCAGCTCCGTTCTTTATCATGGGTCGTGTAACCTACGTTCATCACTATGTATGTGTACCATTTCGTACTCACAGACCCTTTCTAACTTCCCCCAACACATCAGCTTCCAACCCTATACTTCGCTGTCCTCATGTTCGGCCACCTTCTTGACCACTTCATCTTCTCCGCTCGGTGGAAGGAGAAGACGAAGCGTATTGCATTCGGGGTCATCGCTTTCCTCATTGTCGCAAACTTCTGGTGGTTCAGGGGAATGGCGTGGGGTATCGACGGGCCAATAAATGAGCACTGGGGTCTCTTGTGGCGTAAGGTGAGCGACTCAAGAGCGTTCGTCTCCGACTTCGTACTGACTTGGATGGAATGGCAGAGTTGGAATATATATAATGCGTAGTGAATGGACTCGTATTTATTAGACCGATATATCGCTACGGCTGTGGGCCTGTTCTCTATATGCACCAGTGTCAGCGAAGTAGTGCCCGATGCAGCCAACCTTGTAAAGCTGTATGACACGTGCAAGGTGCGTTAGCTTGCTGGTACACGGTTGGATGGTTTCGGTCAGGGGAACGGTATTTTATCTTGCTATTGCGAAACAGCCCGTCAGAGTCTTACTCATTTTCATCTCTTTTCCCGGCGGTCCACCTCACGTACTCCATCTTCGTGTTCTTGCCTTTCACATGTCCATACATATGGAGCGCCAAAGCTACACTCTACGTGGACACCACATCACTGGGCGTTTGCGGATGGATTTCCCTTCGGCCCGTCAACCCTGGAACTCTCAACCAACGCGCGATGTCGCACCCAGTGGCATGTGGTCCTTGGTAAGCGTTCACCCCCAACTGTACGACCTTCCGTCATCTGGTACTGCTTCGATCAAGTCTCCGCGATCCCTCACGGGGGTACCTTCCATGGTTGAAACATTAAAGTTGTACCAGCTCAGAAATCACAAGTACAGTTCGTAAGGGCCAGAAAGCCCTCGCTTTTCCGCCCACCCATTGCTCACCCCATCACCTGTACCACATCACGCTGCATTTCGTTTCTCCCCTAACTGGAATAGTCTTAAGCGGCAAATGATGCCTACTGTTCACATTCCGCAGACTGCACACCTTGTTCCTCAGGGGTTTTCCTGAGACGTGAAGGATTTTGATTTGGAGATTATGGGATCGTCATGCCCCGAAGTTCGATCAATGAAGTTGGGCGGCGATCCATACTGGAGCACGATTGCTGCAGGTGCTGTAAAGTCCCACTTTGGAAGATCGCTGAAGGTCGATAGGAAGGACTGTCATCCAAAAACTCACGTACCGTGAGGACAGCAATCCACGCCTCTGGATCCCGGACAAGAATAGGCGTTCTACGATGCTTAGTCGTGCGTGGGGTACAGACGTTTCGGGCATACTTTTTCCGGACACTGTTCGTCTCAGGAAGCAGACTTCCGAGACCAGGTAGTCCGGACATCAGAAGTGTTGGGACGCGTAATTTATGGGCTATTTCGTTCCGAAACCAAGCAAGAATATTGAGCAGATAAAAAACATTCTCTGGTCTAAGGTCGAAGGGCTCGCACATAGACTTTTTGTTTGAGATCCTTGACCTCCCCTGAAATTGAATCGCTTACCTGCCTCCACTCCATTTCATAATACGACATTTCGTTCGCCATAACTCTTTTCAATCTCGAGAATCGCTGTGACAAGAAAGCGGCGATAGAAGCGGGGTCTTCTATTGAAGAATCCCCTACCTTTAGGACCTCCAGAGCCACGGGTACCGCAATTCCATCGTCCCCCATGGATGTGGGAGAGACCCTCGCATTAAAGTCAAGGCCGAGGATCCTCAGCAACCTGCAGCGCCTTGCGAGGAACACGACTGTTTCAAGTGTCGAACTTTGCGCATTGCGGATGTATTCCAGGTCGAGTACTTCGATCCGAGGAAGAGCAACTGGAATCAGAGCCAAATCCAACGGAATAACTGGCAGGTGGTATTCCGATTCCCTAAGCTCGATTCTGAGTGTGATAAGATCGTTAAAAAAGGGGGAAAGGAGTGGCAGGAGGATGGATGGGGTGTGGGATGAATTCGAAACTTGGAGTGGTAGCGGCAGAGAGATAGCGAGTGAGCGAAGCTTACGAGCACCTCGAGCTCGGCGGCCCAGAGAAGCAAGGGTGCTGTGGAGGGAGACGGCGGACTGTGGCTCCATGACAAAAAAATTGAGGCTTTCCAGTTTATTTGAAGTAATACAGGACATCAGGACATCGCAGGTTTTTAGTGAAGTCGCGTGTTGCATGAGCTTCTGCAGGCCGGCAAAGCGGTCAACCGCGGAGCCCGTGGGTCCGGGAGAATGTGGAGGACATCGGTCTACATCGGTGCACAGGAGATGGAGGCTGCTGAGATTCTGCAACGCACCAAGGTCCGCTACTGCATCCGCGCTCAGCACTAATTTTCGGCCAATCTCCAGTTGCCTAAGGGTATGTGGTAGGTGAATATGAGAGGGGAAATTGGGGACGTCGGTCCTCCCATAATGCCCATCTACCCGAATTATCAATTTCTCCAGGCTGCTACAGATGTGTAGCGCAAAGGATATGGCCGAATCGATATTTACGCTCGAGATGGAACCGGCGAAATCAAGCGTACAGAGTTTGGAGTGGACCAACTTCTGTAAACAGAAGTAGAACGCATTGAAATGGTCTTCGGACCCCCAGTTTTGTCCGTGGGCAATCAACCCAGTCAGATTGGGAAGGAGAAGCTGAGTTGGGCATGATGCCAACAAAGTGTAGGTGGTGGTATGGTGTAGAGCGGGCTCCCCAAATTTGGCACGTTGGAAATATGGTCCGACAGAGACTCGTCTGATGCGATGCGCATAAAATAACGGTCGTTCCCAGTCGGTGGAGAGTGGAGGCCTCTTCAAGATCTACGAGTAGACAGCATAAGTAAACTGAACGGGAATGGCAAGTCTGCCAAGCATACAACGAAAGGCGTTGGGGAGCTCGTTGTCTCCGAGTTTTCCAGGCCAATGTCAAACAGATTATCAGGAAATGTCGACAAGAACGGCCCAAGTGAGTTTTGGTTAGCCCAGAGATAATCCACCGCAAGATCATTGAAGGCACGATTCGTGCGAGCAAGGGATGCGAGGCTCTTTAAGCATGACCAGCCACGGCCACCCCACCCGAGGTCATTTATGTCCTGGGCAAGTAGCTCACATATCAGGAGAAGCACGTCGGCGTTGAGGCTGGGCATGGTGGTGACTAATTGACGAACGTCGAATACGGGGTGTTGGTTAAGAATGGGGAGTAGGAATCACTGGGCTCACTTATACTAAGAAAAGAATGTTGAGGTCAGGGTGAGACCCAAGCTGGACCAATGCACTGGAGCGATGTTGGACCAAGTATGTAGTCGACGCGTGTCCGGCTCCTGGAAATTATCGACGGATGTGGACCAGGATAAGGCACGATGACTTGGATTCCAGATGGTTACATATTTTGTAATATTTATTTTTACAAGATATTCAGAGATAGTACTGTAAGGAGGTGGACTGCAAAGATGACGGATAGTAAATACGAGATAAGTATAATTGAATATGATATCGACCCGAACGATGCATGGAAAGGCAGAACTTCTAGCTCATGGAGACCGCAAATAGTCATACGAAAGTCCAAGGGCTAAGACATGGCCTGGGCACCATATAGTTTGGCGTACTCGCCTGCAGTCCTCATAAGGCTGTCATGGGTTCCACACTCGACGACAGAGCCGTCTTTCATGCAGCTTATGCCATTGATATTAGCAAATGTGAATGCTCATAAGCCTGGGATTTGCTACTCACATAATCTGATCAGCATGTTTCACGAGATGATGGAACCGGTGAGTGACGAAGATCATGGTCTTTCCATCGCGTACTCGTCGAAACTCGGCTAGGAGGTTGCGTTCCGCTACAGGATCAAGGGAGGACGTTGCTTCGTCAACGACAACGAGTTTTGTGTCGTTGTTGTTCAGCCTCATGAAGGTGCGTGAGCTGAGTGAATTCATCAGACGAGAGACAAATTATCATGCAAAGAAAACACGTACGCTGCGAGGCGTTGTTTCTCTCCGCCTAGGGATATTATTAATTCCTCTAGAGGGGGCGACCATGGAGAGACCTTACCAGAAATCGATATCCGCTGCCCTTTGTGCTTCGCTAGCTCCTGCCGAAGTGTGTCTGATATGTTGCCATAGAAGCCTTCCACAAAGCTGTTCCCGATCGGATAAGAAGGCTCGAGTAGGGTGTCATAGCCATCCTCGAGTTTCGAAATCCAACCAGAGCTTCCTCCCATTCGCGCCGCCGCTGCGACATGATATTCGCTCTTCTCGGCATAGGGAGCAAGTCCGAGACAGATATTTTCCCGCACAGAGACGGGGTAAACTACGGGGGACTGAGATAGAAATGCCATTGACGAGCGGAGCCGGTTTGTGTCGTATGCGACCAAAGGCCTGCCATCCACGAGGATCTCCCCAGAGGTCGGATCGAAGAGTCGGGCCAGAAGCTTGAGCATAGAAGATTTTCCACTGCCGTTTACACCGACGACGAGAACCAGCTGTCCCGGGATGACATCGAAAGAAACATTATGGAGGGCATCCCTCGCGCTATTAGGATAACGCAAAGAAACCTCGCTACAGAGACCGAAAAACAATGTAGTGCTTAGGGACTTGGGGATCAGATCAAAGGAGTGAATAAAATCATACCGAAAAGATATCGACATTCCTTGAACAGATGTCTTCCCAGCGTCTTCCGGATATGATGCATCGCCCTTCGGCATCTTACTATCATGGCTGATAGCATCATAAAGCCACTTTGCCTGCGAGCAAAGCTCTGTCACGGATGACGGGTCAATCCCGTATTCACCGATACTGAGTGAGAGCGTGCTTGTTGCCTGTTGTAGCAGCGCCATCGAAGTGACAGATGATGGGGATATTCGTGATGGGAGCGTCAGTACATAGATGGCCTAATATTTCAGCTTGTCAGTACTGCTCGCAATCCAGAAAATAGACGACACTGTACGAGAGGAAGGTCCAGCGTGACATTGATAAGAAAATCCCAGTACCATCTTCTGAGAAGTCCACCCGTCCAGGGGTAAGGCTCGGAGTCAGTTACAATTCCCAGCGCTTTGCATGACCTCGAGTATTCTGAGGACGTGGTTTCAGAACGAGCACACCTAACGTTACCCCCGCCCCTTACCGGAATCGATAGAACTCGTGATACCATCGAGCATCAGATCACCTCGATATTGAACCGAGAAGGTCAGGCCGTAGAGCGCCTTGAGGTGATTATAATAACGATTGTCAGTCCAGAAAATATAGCCTGGATCATCGGCATGTCAGTCACGCATCCATAGCCCAAACAACGGCCTTGCCTGTACTCCCGATGCCGTTCGACGGGGCAAACCACCTTATCACCGGATGTGCAATGCAAAAAAACATCAAGAGTTCTCTTTCTGGACTCCGCTTACGAGATATCGCATGAAGTAGGACCACCACTTGCGACAAAAGGGTTAAAGCTGTGCGCATTCTCTGCATCAAATGGTGAAGGAAAGTCCAACCGGGGACTTCAGAATCAAAGTGCCCGGTGATGGGAAACAGCGAGGAGCAATCTGTGAAATATTAGCAGGTCGTAAAGCTGGCTATAAGCGAAATGATACCTTGCATGGAAAATAAATCCGCGCGCAAGCCCGCTGGACCAAGTAAAGTAAACGTGAACTCATTGTACGACTGCATACTTCGAAAATCTGTACCTCTGATTAGCTGCGGGATAAAATGGGCTCTTAGACGGCTTCGAAGTGTTTCTCGGGCCTCAGCACTGGAGAGAGCGTTGTCAGAGCCACGCATCTTGGCAGTTGTGAAGCTTACTGTATGCGATCAACAGCGACACTTATTAGCGCAGCTAAGAGCCATCCACAGGCAACAGCTTTATAAGTTTCTTGCGCAATTATTCCGCTGTTGAAGCTATCTTCAAGCTAGAAGAAATGAGAAGAGGATGTCAGGAAATTCGGAAAGGACGTACGAGACTGAAGAGGAAGCTGAGGAAATATAAGTTAAGAGCGGATGAGATGCTGAGCCATAAGTTGCATAAAAGGTTCGTGGCAAGTGGAACGGGAGCCAAGGTAAAGACCTCCCCGAGCAATCGGCGTGCAAACGGGGCCGTGGTGCACAATTCCTTGTACAAGGAGATAATTTGACGTAAAAATGTCCGCCCACTCCGAGGGCAGTGCGGGTCATCGAAAGCGATTTCGTGTATGCCATGACGGCGGCGCTGTAATTTGCGCGCTGGGGTAACGCCGGAATGCAGTGCGCTGCCATCGGTGGAAGTCGCCTGCAGTTTATCGTTTGCCATAGAGAAAAGAGAACAGAATGAAGGGGATTGGGTCTGAAGTCACCTGGCTCACCTGAGCGGTGGATATTTATACACGAACCCACCGACACTGCTTCCTTCTTTGTGCGCCACCGCCACTGTTGTGCTTTGTCGAAAGGTGTACCAACTGCACGAACAAATGTGGATCTGCGATTTGCCAAATGTGGGCGCCGTGGTTATGGAGGCAGGTAGTCTAGAATCATTATGATGCAGAAGTATGTCGTACGGACCCATGTAGGCACAGTCGGGATGCGGTACGACCATACGGAGGAGGATCGTGACTGCGATATGAGGTGCCATGATAGATCCGCTGCATCTGTGGACTTCCTTGTAGGTAGTATTTCCGGGGTGTTGTTTCTGCTGGTGCGTCCAATATTAGAAGGTAGGTAGGAGTACACACGTGTGTGTGTGTGCATTGTGCGCAACCCAGAAAAATTGTTTTGCTAGTCTGACAGTGAGCCGAAAAAACATCCAGCCTGAGCAGTAGGTCGCAATATCAGAGCACGAGGATTCCACAGAAAGAAAGAAACAGTGGCACCGCACTATCAAAAAGCACAGTAGAGCCAGCGAAACTCAACTTGAAGGACAATGAAAACGCCACCAAAGAAAAAAGAACCCCAAAGGGCACAAGTATACCTTTCAAAACAAGGTCTTCTTGAACTGGGTGGTGCAAACTGCCGTCACGAATACATATCCCATACGGTAACGGGCGGGCGATACGCCCACAAGAACGCCCACAAGATGCTGTGTCGAATTACGATGAAATCGGCGCGGACTAGGGCACTGAGTGTCGCCTAGGAGGCAGGTTGAAGCCCAAAAGCGGGCGAATAAATACCACAATGAGCCAGAGACTGGACGTATTCCTGGGACTATTCATGGGGTACAAGACAAGATGTGTGCCCACAGTTCTCGTGGTGACCTATCGTGGAATATTTCCCGCGGGAACGAGCAGAATTATGGGATCGTGCGGGTGAGCTGCCAGAGGCGAAGAAAGGATAAAATGTCCCGGAGTCCGAGTCAGCATTCTGTCAGAAAATCAAGTCGAAAACCAAGGTGTGGCAATTCAAATTTCCAGCAGCTTGGTCACCTCCAGGCTCCAGCCCAGGAAATTACTTCCGTTGTTTCCCGATTCGGAAGCTGTTGTGAATGAGATTATTGAGAGATCCAAGTTGTTTGTTTCATCACAAGTCTTTAGGATGTGCAACTGCGTATTGTTGTGGGACGGTTGTGGTCAATCCCTATACTCGTACTAGCGGTAATGGGCACATGGACAAAAAAAAAAAAAAAGACATGAAAATAGCACTCGTCAAGTGTGTTGGCAGAATAGAGCCATCAATGCTAAATCTTCTGATCGTCTGGATACCGCCAATTACCGCAGTTGCTTATATTTGCTTTGTCTGCGGCTAAATCAAAGCCAAGCATCCATATTCTTCCAGACGTCCACTTGTTCCTGCGTCCACTCCTCTCGCTTCTCTCTCACACAAGCAGGACACAAACCTTGTTCCTCCCAGTTGATGGCCTTGATCTCTTCAAGCATTTCGAGGGGCTTATACACGCCATCACTCGTCAGCGCGGGTTGAATAACAAGCAACATCCATTTGTCCGCGAACACGTCTGTACACGCCATATGTGGCGTAGCAGGCTAGAGAACAGGCGTAAGTAAGTAGGTCAGTGAAATCGGAGATTGGGAGGACCCAAATTAATAAAGTAGCAGAGACGGCTTGGCAATAGCTTGCAGGCCCGGAACAGCCTTACTGGCCCGAGGCAGCGCAAGGGCTGGCAACGCCAACCGTTCCGAGTGTTCGGCCATGCACCACCCTCGAGTCAAATATTTTCTTTTCGATTGCAATCTCGACAAATAACACCGCGACGGAGGCCACGTGAGGTAATAGCAATAACGCACCGGAGTGAATAATATGGGGGTAAAGTGTTCCACAATCCCGGTCATAAGGTTCCTGCAGCGGTCAACATCTGCAGGTGGTAAGACGTGGCGCTGCGAAAGTGGCGGCAGTATCACTGTAGGCCCAGATTGTGCTGCGGGTGAACCGGAGGGAACTGGGCTGGTTAACTCGGATTCATCGGGTTCGAAATCGGACGTGGTGACGAGGCTGTAGAAAATTCCTTTTCGGACCTACGAGCACTGCTTTAGTTTCGCACCACCACGATATTCGACGTGAGAGAAAGTACTCACGGAAGGTATCTGGTGCGTAGTCGCCAGTGCCAGTGCCTCTTCCAGGTGGTTGGGGTGCGTAAATGGGGTAGGACCGCTGGGAAACATCGATGTGAAATAAGATTGCGCTAAACTGTGCACAGCAGGCATATCCAGCCTATCACTGCAGGTTGCGCGAAGAATAGCGGCGACATGCGGGAAGGGGGCCTCTGGGGACAGCGGGCTGGGCGTCCACGGTGATTACAGTGATGATGCAAATGAGCGGACAGCATTGGCATTGATTGATGGCACGTACTCACGAATCGTGATACAAGTGCTCCAGCAGAGCCGTGAAATCCTCGATCCGCAATCCAAGCTCGGGTGGAATACTTATCGTCTGTAGCTCGACATCGCCTGGCGAGGATTCTGCAACGATGCACTGAACATATCGTGAATGGCGACGAATAAGGTTGCTGTGGACTTTGAACAGAGTATCTGTGTCGTTGTCGGTGCGCACTCGAACAATCAGGGAGCCGTCGCTGAACCAGTACGTGGGATGATGGCGGGCTTTTGGCAAACCCACATCGGAGAATTGGCCATCTTGTGTCATCCTTCTACTTCCGAGCGCACGGTGTGTATACCAGAGCTTCCAAGCTGCCCCAGCTGCAAGGAGAGAGAAGGGAGCGAGGGTTATCAGCGATCGGCGACTCAGATTGAAGTGGACGAAAGGTGACATATCTTCGGAGGGTTATTTATTAAATTTCTCACAAACCCACCACCAAAAATCTCAAGCCCGTCTTTCGTAGTGCAGGTGCTGTTCTTTGGACGTCAAATTAATGCATGTCCTACGAAGCCATATTACTGCTACATCCACTTCATTTATTGAACACTGACTACACGGAGGTAACAACCACGTTGAGTGTTAGTGGGAGAAGACCTGTATACGGTTGACGGAGCGCCTAAGGAACGACTATCTTCATTCGAAACTTTGGTCTGCCTATGGGAGACTAGCCTACGGAGACTACGGGGCGCCCAATGTCAATAGAGTACTTTACTTAGCCGCTGTATCGAGTTCAATAGAACATCACCCTGCTTCACAACTTTCTCATACTGCGCATTCTTTAACGATGGCCGCGTAGTCTCGACAATACCGTGCACCTTATCAATTGTGCAGTGTAATCGCCCATTGGCAATAAACCGCGAGAGTTCACTGTAATCACACGTCAAACCATGAGAACTGGACAAAGTAAGTAGGACACTTACCTGTCGACAAATTCAACGCTGACACCAAACGCACTGCTGAGGCTTTCGAGGGTAAGGCTGCGGTACGACTCGAGTAGCTGGCTGTACGCAAGAATGCGCATCTCGCGGACGTAGTACCGCGTGTGTGGTGCCAACAGTCGCGAAGGTAATAGATACAGTTGCTCGAGGGTAGCTGTACACGCACGAACAAGGAGATAAAATTTTGATCAGATCAGATGGATTGTGGGTGCGTCAGCACGTACCCAGTGCGACGAAGAATTTGTTATAGTGGCAGTCGTACAGGTTGTTAACGAGGTCGCCAAGGACGGGGAGCTCCGGGAGAGCGGATATGACCTCGGGGGCAGCAATCAGCTGTAGGTGTGATATTGGCGGGGAGTTAATACGGAGGGACATGGAGTCTTACTTTTTTCTTTAGGTCGACTCGTTTAAGGGTGAGGGTGTTGACGATTACGGTAAGAGCCACGAAGTCGTTATATGGAATGAGCTCCGTGGCAGTGAATGTTGAGAGTGCATCAAGCAGCAACTCGGCCCCGGTCTTGAATTGACGTATAGAAATAGCGTGAAGGCCTCGATACACCTTCAAGCGATTCCGTCGGTCCCAGTCACCACCTTCCTCGATGAATCTGTAGATGCATGTCAGAGAGCGGATAACGTGAGGCTTCCGACCTACTTTTCTGCTTTCGACAGATTATCTACAATGAGCTGATTATCGCCAAAGAAGAAGCCTATACGAATGAGGGTGAGGGAAATGTCTATTCGGGAACCGAGTCCAGGGGTTTTCTCCAGTGCAAGTTTCTGAGCCGCCACTGCTAGATCCTATAAAACCGTCTAGCGCAGCTTTGTGGGAGATGTTATTGAGATGTACCTTATCACCGATTCGTGTGAGGTGGTTGGCCCTGGCCTTGAGCGCGTCTGATATCTCGGACTCTCCTTCAGTCTTCTCGGCCTCAGCCAGACGGTCATCGAGTTTCTGCAGTTCCTCGGTGTTTGCCTTCTGCATGGATTCAAGCAGAGCTGCATCCAATGGCAGTGCACCGGCAGATGTTACTATTCGATAGTAAGGTGCCATTTCTGCAACAGATCCACGATCTCAGCTGGTAGGCAGCCTTAAAGCTTGCAAGCAACATACGGTCGGCTTTGATGCCATTCAAGAGCTCTCTCCCGGCATTTTCATGCAGACGTGAGAGTGTCGGGTTCGTAAGGGAGAAGAAATACTGGGGGAGGGTAAGATCAGGTATTGGGAGCACAACTTCGTCTGCCATGGCTGCTTCAATGAGAAGGGTCCAAACCGACGCGTCAGTATAAGAAGTCAATATTCCCACGATGAGACGCGTCACTTGCAGCCTTGCTGAGAATTGCTCTGAAGGAACAGTTATAACCTTTGTCCTTTGTGCTTGATTCTAACAGGGAGCTATCTTTTGCTTCGTAGACTTTCAAGATGCCGTCCCATGAAGATATATTGAAGGAAGCAGAGGCCAGTGCGTCGACGAATCCTCAGCGAGCGGAACAGCTGTACAAACAAATCCTGGACCCGTCATCAGGTTGGTACCGTCCGAGCCATGCTCGAGTCCACAGCTAACGAGAACGTCAAGCATCGACGTCCAACGGCACGTCCGGGAATGGCGAACGCGAACAGCTGCTGCGAGATCAGGAAACTGCCTTGGTCAAGCTTGCAGAGCTCTACCGTGATCAAAAGTGAGTTCGGCCAGTTCTGTGTTCGTGGATTCAGTGATTTATGGTTCAAAGAAATGCAAAGGGACTGTCGGAGGTGATCACTTTATCGAGATCGTTCATGTCGTCAACAGCGAAGGCAAAGACTGCAAAATTAAGTGAGTTACCCGTCACCCTCGTCTCGCTCTGGGGGATCCTACGGCGAGATGTAGATGTGCAGGGCTCTCAACTCTGCGATATACTTTGACCCTTCGACCATACTGATACGGTCCTGTAGTCCGTACCCTCCTCAACTTCTTCAACTCCATCCCTGGAAGCCGTCAAATACAGATAGACGTGCTCATGGACAATATCGAGTGGTCCAAACGCGAGAAGCGTATCTTCCTCAAACACAGCCTCGAGATCCGTCTTGTCGCGCTGTAAGCCGTCACATTCTGAGTCTTTCTTACGTCCCGCTAATATCCTCTTCTGTACAGCCAGCTCGAAGTATCGCAATATAAACCTGCCCTTGTCCGGATTGACACCCTTCTCACCGAGCTAAAGAGGCTAGACGACAAGATGATCCTCACCGAAGTCCATCTCCTTGAGAGCCGCGTATATAGAGGCATAGGAAATCTCGCCAAGGCGAAGGTAAGGAATCCGAAATCTGCCCGGCAAACTCGCCAACTAACTTTTCCATCCGTGACTTCAGGCCGCCTTGACATCCGCACGTACCGCCGCTAACTCAATATACTGCCCACCACACCTGCAAGCAGCTCTCGATCTTCAGTCCGGCGTGCTCCACGCGGAAGACAAGGACTACACGACCGCCTACTCGTATTTCTTTGAGACATTCGAGAATATGTCGTCACAGGATGATCCAGGCGCCCTGAATGCCCTCAAATACATGCTCCTTTGCAAAATGATGCTGAATTTGGTGGGTAGACGTCTCTTTGTCCTGTGCGCCACTTGACATCGGATCGCAGCCGGAAGATGTGACGTCGTTACTCTCCATCAAGCTCGCGGTGAAGTACGCTCAGCTTCGAGAAATCGAGAGCATGCGGGCTATCGCGCTCGCCCACCAAAACCGGAACCTTGCTGAATTTGAGAAAGCACTACGTGACTACAAAGATGGTAGTTCCATACACTTTGTTCACCGTTGTCGGAATGCCTGCTAACAGCAGCACCTCCCCTCGGCAGAGCTATCCTCGGACCCCACCATCCGCTCGCATCTTGCTGCACTGTACGACACGCTTCTCGAACAAAACCTTCTGCGTATTGTAGAGCCCTACTCGGTGGTGGAGATCGAGTACGTCGCACAGCAAGTTGGCCAGGGCCGGCAAGCGGTTGAGACGAAGTAAGTGTCTGGCCAATGTCGAAACGTTCTCTTCGCCACTGAACACGTCTTTCATCAGACTATCACAAATGATTCTCGATAAGGTCTTCCACGGTGTGCTCGACCAAGGTCGCGGCTGCCTCCTCGTGTTCGACGAACCTGAAGCCGACGTATGTTTTACTCATTCTCGTGGTTGTAGTACCCCATGCCCACACTGACGTCTTCCCAATGTGCAATGTGCAGAACTCATACGGGGCTGCTCTAGATACACTTGAACAAGTTAGCAAGGTCGTCGATTCGCTGTACGCGAAGGTGCGTAAAGAATAAGTGTTAGCGTTGAATTGCTGGACTTACTAGGATCGAATTCGTATCAGACTGTCAAGATTGCGTAGAACCAGTGTGGGTGTATGTTGCTTGAGGATAATGGAGGTCCCTTTTCCAATAAGACTTTGGTAACGTGTGTTCCTTGTGAAGAGTGAGCTCACCTCGTCCCAGCACAGAGCTGGTGACTATCATACATATGTATGGGGTTTATTTTATGCATCGTCTGGCCCACATAGTGCCGATTCGAATGTAATCTGTCGACGTCCTAGTGGCTCACATGCGTCCCTGGGCTCATGTCGACCACTCCCACCACCACCACCTATCCTTTGGCCCCAAAACCAAATCAGAGTATCAGATAAGATGGAGGTACTGGGAGGCGACGTTGTGAGAGCAACGGGTGGCATCTACAGCGATGTGGCGGGGGCCGACGACACGCAAGTCAGCGACTCGGTGTTTCCATCTTCGCACGATCTTTTCCAGACCTGGCCACCTGCAGGGGCATGGCTTCCTCGAAATTCACCAGAAGAACTTAGCTAGGAAACTTCGGCGGTAAATAGGCGTCAACTGGTTCATCTCCCCTTCCAACTTGACTCGCTTTCGTACCAACGACACGAGCAGGTCGTCCTCCTTATGCGTTTTTCCGCCATCCAAGCTCCAGAACACCACTGCGGAGGCTCTCAACAACGGAACTCGACCGGCTTCTGAGCTCCCATCCCCAACATGTACAGCTATGAACTGGCTCTGTGAGGCTGAGAACAATCGCACAGCACTCTCTCCTGTGTTTTGAACTAAGTACGAGCGTTAGTTCGGCCCTCGGAAGCATTGATATATGAGATTCGACAGTTTTTGAACTGGGGTGTTTCGGAGGGATTCGGACAGCAACAGGGGCCGCTCCTTGTGCTCCTGGCAAAGCAAAGAGTCAGTAGACGACCAGGTGTCACGGTACGGTCGGGGTGTGCCACTTGGCTTTCACCCTCCTCCTCTTGTCCTCTTGTCCGAGACGATACTTATGATCATCCCCAGCCCCAGTGTTCCACAAGTAAGTTAAGCTGCCTTCAGCCTACACTTGGTGCTGGAAGCGACCCCAGTGAGCTCCAGCGTGGCTTCGGATACATGTGATGAAATGGATCAGGCACGGAGCATAATTAAAAGGTATGTCACATAAGTATATCAGATGATAATGGCCCTCTCAAATGACAATTGGCGCGGCAGTGACTCGTGGATCAATACAATACAACCAGCGGTTGGCTTCCAGCACTTGATATCCCCCTAGGGCCATATATAGGGTGATATACTGCACGTGTATGTTTGCCTCCTTAACTCGTCAAAGCTGCCTAATGGTCTTTGCCCCGGTACTGAGTGTGCCTCCAGAGGCCTCCAGCCCCCCAGACAGGACGGAGCTAAAATCTTATCAATTTATCTCCGGATCAGAATGCGATCGCTGAGAGGAAAGCATGGTCCGGTGCAAGTCCGCCGGACAGATCAATCTCAGACATCAAAAGTGTGGATACCGAGTCAACTTCTGGCCATATGGCGACGAAAATCCGTGAGCTGGAGGGATGGACCATGCGCGACGTCCAGGTTCCTTCTCTTCTTTGACTGACTAGCATTGGGCCTCGTATTTGAGCGGTCGCGGGCATTTGGATCATTGACATGCCAGTGTCTCCAGACCAGTTACTGAAATCGAAGCCAGGTGCATCCTGGAGCCAAAACGAGCAGCATGTAGTCCCCCAGAACCGTCTCGGGATAGTTTTCTTCGGCTTAATGTGCTCGATATTTTTGGCGGCTTTGGATCAGGTGAGCAGCTGTCTGCGCCTGCCTTGCTCTCGCTCATGGCTGGGTATCGATAGACCATTGTAGCCACTGCTCTGCCCACTATTGTGGCGCACATTGGAGGTGGCAATAACTACAGCTGGGTTGGCACGTACGTCTACGTTTTTTTTGCCTTCGACTGATACAATGCCTGAACCTGCGTTCAGCTCGTACATGCTAGCGGCAGCTGCTTTTGGCCCGCTCTATGGAAAACTATCGGACATCATCGGTGAGCGGCTGGACACCACTTGCTCGTGGGATGTCTTCATACGGGACTTCAGGTCGGAAGCCCCTCCTATATGGATCTATTGTCGTATTCCTGGTCTGTACCTCCTTCTCTCGTATTTCGACCGCGATAATGACACTTCTCCAGCTCGGCTCGGCTCTATGCGGTGTTGCGCAGAGCATGACATGGCTGATTATAGCTCGAGCTGTGCAAGGAATCGGCGCGGGAGGTATCATGCCGCTGGTGAACATCATCATTTCTGATATCACCCCCCTGCGAGAGTAAGCAATCCTAATTCTCGCCTACGGTCGCTAATTTATCGGGCCCATACAGTCAAGGTTTGTATAGCGGTTTCATTGGTGCTACATTTGGTGTCGCTAGGTTAGTTCATTGGGGCTCCACGTGTTCCATGTTCTGACTCAGGCTTTTTGCATAGTGTGGTTGGGCCTTTACTTGGCGGCGTATGCGGCTGTCTTAATGCGAGTCTTCCGCGTAGCTGACGATCTTTGACTTCAAAGGCATTTGCCGACCACGTCTCGTGGAGATGGTATGTCCTGCCTCCTCTCAAGCATTGGGGAGGAATTTGATATTGCACTTCCTTAGGTGCTTCTTCATCAACCTGTGCGATGCATGCTCATAGTTCAAATCATGCATCCCATCCTCATTGATCCCTTTCCATCCATCCTTCCAGACCAACAGGCGGACTCGCCGGTGGACTTCTGTTCTTCTTCCTTAACCTCAACCCAATTCAGGACACAATGTCCCTCCGTGATCACGTCCGTCAATTCGACTTCGGCGGGCTGTTGTTGATCGTCATCGGGGCTGTGTGCTTTCTCCTCGGCTTCAATTCTAGCCACATTGCATGTGCGTCCGTGGCCGTCCTGCTTATAGTTGCGCTTACAATGCGATGTGATTTGTAGGGTCAAGCCCAGAAACAGTGGCGCTTCTTGTTGTTGGCGGCGCGTTGCTTGTTGCGGGTGTCATTAACGAGATTTACACGAAGCGCACAGCCATTGTGCCTCCTAGATTATTCAAGGTATCGTATCGCTTCGTTTCGAGGGACGAACTTTATCCCTAACACCATCGCGTAGACACGGACAACTGGAATTATCCTCGTGACGGGGTTTCTCCACTCTTTGACGTTCTTTACGGGTAAGCAAGCATAGCACGAATTTTTGCACCACCACTAATATGGAATGCAGTATCCTAGTAAGTAGGTGATCATAACAACCGTCGACATTACTTACAGCCACCAAGTTATCTTCCGCTGTATTATCAAGGTATGCCTTCCTACAGCCCCTGTGATCACGAAACCAATCGGAAATGCGACATCTAGTCCTCGGAGCTTCTGCAACAGGCGCAGGCATCCAGTACGGAGACAGTCTAAGGGACACAGATAGGCTGAGATTTCTGACCCATCCTTACAGGATGATGCCATTTTCATTAGGAACAGCAATAGTGTCGATTGCCTCAGGGATGATCGTCACGCGCACCGGCTCCTATCGCCCCACGCTGTGGTTCGCTTGGGCTGTGATGACCCTCGGATACGGGGCAATGATACTTCTGGATAGCACGTCCAATACGTATACCCTCCCTGTTTTGGTCGTTTCTCCCGCTGATATACCCTCAATAGAGCGGAGAAGGAGCTGTACCCTCTTGTAACGACCCTAGGGATTGGGTGTTTATTCCAAGTGCGTGGTGGATGCTGTCGTTGCGGCGAGTTTTCTGCTAACCAGGCACGTTATTCCACAGATACCCCTTATCGCTCTCCAAGCTGCCATGCCTTTACATGATATGGCTACAAGTTCGGCGGCACTGATTTTCATACGGTACGCATACTTCAATCACATCGTTCACGCACGGCTCGTTGAGGTATTTCAAGTTCGGTTGGTGGTGCAGTCGGTATCGCAGTCGGGGAGGCTGTCATCTCTAGCGTGCTCCCAGGAAAACTGCGGGGCATCGTAGGACTCGAGCTTGGTGCGACTGCGGCGGAAGCACTGAATGAGGGCATCGGAAAGATACATCAGATTGCGGTATGTGGATTCCTTTTGACTGGTCGACGAGAAGGGGAAGAGCTGTCCTTTGTAACCATCCTTATTCGCACCTCAGGATGTCGGCCTGCGGAATGCAGTCATGCACGCTTATGCGCGGTCTATCAGCACTATATGGATCATGGACACACCATTAGCAGGGATCGGGTTCATTTTGGTGCTGTTTATGCGTGCGTACTCGTTGAAACGACAGGTCGTAAGGAGCGGTGAGGCCGACCCTGAAAAAGTGATCAAGGGCGAGGGTGGCGGGGCTGTTACACACAACGATGCTAGCGGTCCTGAGAGGGCGGAGAAAAACTCCATCACTGGTGTGGACAGAAGTGAGACGATCGAGAGTTGAAAGAAGATGAGGGACTAACGCAGGGGTGTCTAGACGAAAAAGAGATCATGGGACAGCCAGTCCCCGACCAACAGCTTTAGATGGGATGGTTATGATCGATCGGGGGCATATGGTGGTTCCCAAACCCATTGTATCGAATTTACGCGGACGACCACAATATTTATCCAGTTAGCGTATTGCTATTGCTCTAACTTGAGACGGAGACGAGGATGGACAGTACCGCAAATCTCAATCGGTACTGTGCAACGGGCGTCACTGGCGGGCCCGGTTTCGTCAGCTTGCACTAACTCTATCAGGTGGCTATCCTGTACAATTAGAACCCTTCTTGCCCGGAAGGCACCTACCTTTCCCGCCTCAGCTGGTGAGCCCAAGAACAAAGGCAGAGCCACTGCATCAGGAGTGGTAACACCGGAGGCAATAACTTGCCACCGAATTTTAATAATATTCTGTGACCAAACACCTGTATCCTAAGGGGTACAGTATACAGAATAATTTGACCCCAAGTTGCGATTCACATTCGTCCGTGAAGCTATTTGGACGCGAAAGAAATAAACATTCTAGTCCAGAATGGAATATCTAATATTTTTATAGTATTCTGTTATGACAAACACGGAAGATCCTTGGATAGAAATCAATTCCCACAGGTGTGTAGACGCAACCAAGCACATTAGGCGGGTTTACCCAATCCTTCTACTTTTTTTACTAGTGTCCCGTTTGGAGCCAGCTTGGAGTCCCTTTACTTGTCTGTTTGAACGGCGAGGACGTTAGGGAGATGGCGAAGTCATTTGCGCAGTATGCCTCCCAATTCTTGACCCAGCAGAACCCGGCATCTAGTCTGTCCTCTTCGCAGCCTCTGTTCTTTTCGTTCACAACCGACGAAGGGTCTCGTGCAGGTAATGACCACGACACAGACGTGGACGACCTTGACGACCCTCATCTACGAGCCAGTCATGTCAGCAGAACATCCGCCCGCGCCGATTATCGAAGCAGGAGGGTGGACGAGATGGATGACGAAGACCCGTATCTGCGCCTAGACGAAGAAGATCCCCGGCCAGGGGCTTCCCGTTACGCCTCGCAGTCAATTCCGCTCATATCTTCGCACTATGCGCGGTCGGATTCCCAGGAGTACCCAAAGGGCTGGCTTGCCCATCAGGCTTCACCTCCTAGACACATTCGCTCCCCCTCCCCGTCTACGTCTTCCATGGACTCAGGCAGCTCCTCCCCTCCCTTTAAGCAGCCGATACTCGACAGGTCTATACGACCGCAGCCCGCACCGCCTCCACCACCACCTCGAGCCCGTGAGCCGGTGTCACTATCTCTGACCGAGTCATTGCTACCCAGAGACGGCACCACACGTCCCGTTGACGTATTTTCGTTGCCTGATCCTCGACACGTTCCTCGTGGACGCCGGAAGTACAACGATTCTACCTGGACGGTGGTGTGGTGTACAGGAGTCTCGATATCCGTTTTCTTCTCAATCCTGCTGCTGTTTACCACGAAGAAGGAAAGAAAGATTCCAGGCTTGAGTACTCCCTACACGACATTGCTGCATACAATCCCGATGATCACCATCCTCACGTTTTCGAGTGCGATCGTAGCTTATGCGCATGTATTTCTCTTGCGGATATTTGTTCGTCCTGTCATGGTTGCAACATCCGTCTTTATTCCGGCCACACTGTTTGTCTCTGCCATCTGGGCCTTTGTCGGCAGCTTCATGTGGGATGGCGACCAAGAGCCAACGTGGGGCGAGACAACAGGGTACGCTGTTTGCGTCATCGTTTTATCATCCGCACAGATTAACATTTACCTAGTCTTCGACTGTTCTCGCTGGTGCCTTTGGTACTGTCTATCCTTACTGCTCGTCGCCTTGTAGACCTGCCCCGCGAGATCCACTCCACCTCGTCCATCCTCGACCTGACAACACAGCTCCTTCTCGCCAATCCTTTCCTCCTCGCACTATCCCCCGCCATCCTCCTCATCACCCTCGTTGCTTCCATCCCATTCCTTACACTCATCTTCCGCCTACTTTTGATCGGGTATACCACTCGGCCCTCGGGTGGAGGTTTGGAGTATCACCTATATGGATCCGCTGACTGGGCGATCTTCGGCGCCGTCGCTGTCTGGTTGTGGACGTGGGGCGTTGCGCGAGGGACTCTCCGGGCAACCTGTGCCGGCGTCATCGGCGCATGGTACTTCGCCGAGTAAGCTCGTCTCGAATCTTTTGACTAGTGCCTGTCCGCTGACAGCCCCCCTTACAGCCCAGACATGTCCCCGCCTCCACCAGGGGACACGCATACGATCCACGCTGCGCTCATGCGTTCCGGATACTCGTCTCTTGGGAGCATCGTCCTCGCTGCGCTCATTCTCACTGGCATCCGCCTCCTCGGGCTCGTCACCCTCGGCCTGCGACTGCTCCCTGTGTACATGCCCCTTGCACTTCGCCCGTGGCTGCAGCCGCTGACGATAGGGGCAGGCATGGCTGTGGGATACTTGGAGGGCGTGACGAGTTCGCTGAGCAAGTACGCGCTTGTATACACCGGCCTCACCGGTGATCCGTTCTTTCCCAGTGCAAGAAGGGCACGGGCGCTCACTGCTGCGGTAGAAGCCGCCTCTGCGGGGAGGTACCGCAGGAAATTCAAGACGGAACGTGAGCTACACTTGCTTGCTTGCTGGCGACACCATTGATAATTGGGTGACTAACAACTTATTTATTATTACAGCACCGTTGACGTTGCTCACTTATGCACCGCTGACTCTGACGTTCCCCTTTGCACTGATGACATATCTGTTCGTTGCCCACACCCTGTCCGCTCCCGACCAGGCTTTAGGAGCCGCACTCCTCGCGGGCGGCATTACCGCGCTGGTTGGGCTGTTTTGTATCGGCCTTGTCAAAGACACGTTAGTGTAGCGTCATTATCGTGCTGCGCTGTTCACATTTGCTGACCTGGTTACTATATCTAGCGCGGACGCTCTGTACGTGTGTTACTGTATCGATAAGGACGGCGGAGAGCGTCGGAGAGACCAGGTGTTTGCTGCTGTGAGTGTTTGCCCACCGTGAAACCATTAGTGGTAGCTGCGACTGACTCACGACTGTGGCAATGGTGCAGTTTGAGTATGAGATCCAACCACGGAATCCACCGAGGTCCCAGCCCCCTCCAGACGCACGCTCACCGCCCAAAGTGCATCGCCCCGCAGCTCCTCCACAGATTCCAAATCCGAACACACCACCCCCTTCGCAACCGCTTCAACACCCCATGCAACCCGTTCAACCACCTGCCCCCCACCCGCCACTTCCGATGCCTGAGCCAGATATAGACCCATTCGAGCACGAACCCCTCGATGATCTTGATTCACCGATGCCGCCGCCAGATCGCCGGGCGGTTATGCCATATAGCGTCTCGCCTGAGGCTGGTAGATCAGATTCGCTCGGGGAAAGCGATGATGAAGAGGGTGAGGGAGAAGAATCCCAGCTCTTCCCTGGATCTGGGCTATTTTGACCCAGTGTGACACCCCATTGAATGGATAGAGGGTTGCTGTTGTTGGCCCAGTACGAAGCGTCCCTGTCGATGTTACTCGATCGAGCTGATCTGAGGTGGACAACTTCATCACGATCCCTTTCTAGGATAGACTAATTATCATGCTGCGAGCTGTATATTTCTGCAAATTATGTTTTTCGTCGTGTATCTACTGTACATTCAACTACTGTTTTCTTGCTTATACTGGCAGTGTTTCCGTTTGTTTCAAGTTAGAGCTCTACAGCGGCACCTGGTTAGCTGACTATGGTGCGAATCACTGTGAGATTCACGCGTATGATCTGCGCAAACGCGATTGGGCCAACCCACATGGTACTCAAGTACTTATCTGCAAGCCGTTGTTACATAAATACTCACCTACGGGCTCTTTCTAGACGTTACCGATAGACGTGATGGCTGATACTGACAATCTGCTATTGCGGGGATCCGTTGGCGGCTTTGAAGAGAGTTTATCTCGATGAACAAAGATGTCTCACACGATGATATAGTACTCTTCAATATCCCCAGTCTTCTGCGACATCCGTTGCAGGACGTCATAAGTGCGTGCGAAGACCGGATGGTCGCCGACACATTGTCGTATACCCAGTGAGTGTTCACGGCGAAAGTTACCAAGCATTATAATTCTATTTCATCCTTCCTCGACCGGTTATTCCCCCAGCTCCCTCGTCTCTGCAAAGGCTTCCCCACCTGTGACCACGCAGTCTTTCGATATATTGATGCCTGGTCGAACCACATACCGGAAGCCGTGATCTTTATAAGGCAAGGCAGAATGGCCGGCAAGAATTTTGCGGCAGGAGCTGGGTCGCCGATATCAGAGCGTCGAGCATCCGACATTGAAGTCTGTGACGTTGACATTGGTAACGTTGCTTCCGCATCCGTCATTTCTGAGAGGCTCCGAAACGGTGGCATCTATTACTAGCCCAAGTTCCCGCAGCTGACAACAGTGCCGTAGCATAGATAGCACTCCCTTGAAGGTGATCATAGATGACGGTCGCCAGGTCGAGAATGTGCCCAACTGGAACGCCTCGAGCTGGGGCCACGCTAAAGTTATTTCTTCCAGGTCATTGTTGGATAAGTTGGCGGAGCAGAAGCCAGGTGCGCGGAAGGCCGTCATGTTTCTGAAAACGAAAAGCGGTTTCAATGTTTCCACGTTCCAGACCAAAGAAAAGTCATCGGAGTTTGCTATAGGAGAGATACAGAGCAAATCCAGGATATGTAAGTTGGCAGCCGAAAAGCGGGACGGCAAAAATGCAAAAAATTCTTCGAACGAGGATGCTGAAGGAAGTGAGTGGGTAGGGAGAACAACGGAAGGTGGACGCCCTCGAGATACTGCTGACAGGCCACCCATGAGTCAGATGGCGCAAGCATTGCGAAGGATTCGAGCATCGGCGGAAACTTCGCATATGTATTCAAGGTGGTGCCATTGCGAGATCCTCTCGGATATGCTCCGCGTCAACTTTGCGGGGGTCGCCGGGCACTCGGGATGTTTGGTGAGGTGTGGGGGGGAGGTGACGAATCGGGTGGGAGTCGGTGGTTCTGGTGGGAGACGGCCAGGCCCAAGGCGGAGACGGTACGGTGTGGCCCAAAAAAAGCTGCAGCAGCGGGAAGAAGTCGTCCGTGTCATCCAGACGGCGCATCCAGTTCAGTTCTCGGAGCTTTGGTAAAAAAACAGCCATCATCAGATTAAAAAAAAGTGAGGAGAGAATCCAACATGTCATAGCGGATGGGGTCGAATAAGGCGAGACCACGGTTCTCCGAAGGTGCGAACTCGTTGGGCATAGTGCTGAAATATCACCCAGTCGGAGGAACACAAAGGTCTGATGAATACCTGAAGGCGACAGTTGTGAAGGAGGGATATGATATATTCAATGGAGAACTGGCCGCACCAGAAAACCATCATCGCCCTGCATCCACAAATTTCGAGGTAAACATAATACTACATAATATCAACGTGTCGAATGACTTTTAAGTAGCTCCAAAGGACGTCTAATGCCGGGTCTCTGAACCTACGGCATGTTCTTGCGAAACAGGCCACCAATATTCCGTTAGTGTCATGGTGCGAAGTATTATCATTCTCGAGATGGTGCTGCCGAGGATCTCCAGGATTTGTAGGCATCGATGCGCGTTGTCGCAATACTGAGATCACTATGTAGACGATAAGCGTTAAGTTGAAGTATACTGACAAACCTAAGTGACACCAGCATGGTCACGTCACGCAATGTCTTTCCTTCGCGTCTTTCCTCGACCATCTATTCGGTGCGCGTTCTCGCCCCAGTTCTCTCGTGCTTACGCCGCGAAAAGCACAAGCGCGGCCCCATCCCCAGCGGCACCACCATCACCAGGGGAAGGAGACAGTGAGCAGAACATTCATATTATTTCACTAGTGGAAACATCTCCTTACGCCCGTGCTACCCAGAGACACTCTCTTCATGTCCACCGAACACGGTCTTGACGGGGCTTAACTACCTGAAAGGACAGCCTCCTGTAATGGCGCTCCCCGACGAGGAGTACCCGCCGTGGCTCTGGGATCTGCTGAAGCCAAAGTCATTAGAGGATGATGGACCTGGTGGAAAGGCGGAGAAGAGACGACTGAGGAAGGAAAACCGTCAGCGGCTAAAGGACCAGAATTTCATGAAGACCCAGTAGCTCTGGTGTCATATTTAAGGCGCTGGACTATGTGAGGGGTTTGGTGAGTAGCTTTTCGTTTTTATTTTCTGTAGCTGACTGGATGGGTGCCAGGCGGTATGCATATTTAGATACATACTCTTCTCTTCGTCGTTGGGCGAGGGAGGTTAAATGATGCTTATGGCGGTCGTGCAATAATATCATTAGTGCGTCGCAGAACGACACGTCTATCATTCACTTCCGCGGTCAGCGTTGAGCGCGCTTGTTACCTGCTGACTTCTGCGCCTCCGTGATGGCAGAGCACCAATCCGAACAATTTATTGTCAAATTTTCACAGACGCGTTCGAAGACTTGTCGTTGTTGCTCCCACAAGAGCAACTCTTCGATAGATTTTGCGAGGGCCAGTATTCCTATTGGTTTCGGGAGCGGTCGCGTTGGCTCCAACTTCCATGAGCAAGCTCCTACAAGAACGGGAAGAAATTTTCAGCCAGGTTCCTCCCTTTCCTTTGTCTTTCATGAGGATATTGTAATGCAGATTACCGGTACGAGCCCACAACGTTTCTGGTCAGTTAACCCAGGCCACGGAACCTGATATGATCATAGAAGCCGACACGGCCGCCGCTAACGCGACGAGCACATAAAAGACTGGAGCAATATCCCAACATTCACCAGTCACACTCTGATTTCACATGTATCTCACTTGAATGTGACATTTCTTTTGTCGATTGCGCCTGAGGAATCATCGTGATTGTTTTTATGTGCGACCCAGCCCCTAGTAACAATGCTACGAGATCGGATGTGTGCATGAGACAATGCTACGAGGTCGGAGGTGTGCGTGAGGTGACTCCTGAAAACTCACGACGGAAGCGATGGTGAGGCTCGGTGAGGATGAGTCGTCCTGGGTCACGTGTGCAGGTGCAACTGTAGGATAATATAAGTTTGTGTGATCGCTAATCACAACCATTCCCTCACTTCCGCAAACGTTTATCTTCATCAACTATCACACCGAAATGTCATCATCTACGACGACCACAAACACTCAGACCCTCACGGCAGGTCGAGGAGGAAAGAGAGGCTACAGAGGACGCGGTGCTGCCAATCGCGGGAATGCCAGATCCACGGGCCCAAGTCCTAGGACTAAAGGTGGACCTTCTATCGTTCTTTCCAACGATGAAAAAGGCGAGCCAGTCGAAGACAAACCCCAAACTGTCGCCGGAGCAGCTGCAGATGACACAGAGGCGGATGACGGGACAGTATGTTGGATTTGTGCGGAACCTGTGAAATATTATTCCGTCTCGGCATGCAACCATCGTACCTGTCACGTCTGCGCCTTGCGGCTTCGAGCCTTGTACAAGAAATTAGACTGTACATTTTGCAAGGTACGCCGTCGCCGAACTGACTCAGTTACTAGAGTTCTCATATCGTACATCCACGTACAGGAGCCACAACCCACGGTGATATTCACCGTCTCCCCTGATGCACCCTTTTCTTCCTTCACCCCGGAATCCATCCCACACAAGGACTCCAAGCTGTCCATACACTTTGAGACCATGGACATGATGGAAGAGACACTGATCCTCCTGCGGTTCAACTGTCCTGACCCCGAGTGCGATTACACCGCTACCGGGTGGGGTGATCTCAAACTACATGTCCGCGCCAATCATGGCAAGATGCTCTGGTAGATCTTCTCGCCCTCTCCTCCAAAGGTCACCGATTAATTAAACGAAACACCCTCATCAGCGATCTCTGTATACGCTTCAAGAAAGTGTTCGCTCACGAGCACGCGTTGTACCCACCCAGCGTACTTCCTTTGCATCTCCCCTCGATGCCGCATCGGGCCCACAAGCAACCGCCTAAAGAACAAATCGAGGGAGGGATCCACCCGCTTTGTGGGTTTTGTCGAGAGTGTTTCTTCAGCGACGATGAGCTGTACGTCCATATGCGGGAGAGACACGAGGAGTGCTTCATATGTAAGCGCAACGAAGTTAGGGACCAATAGTCAGTGTTCCCTCCCCCTTGCCTTGCATCACACTGCCTTCTTACAATTACCCTCCCTTCCAGCTTCCAGAACTACGAGAGCCTAGTACGTATTTCCCCCGCCAGGCCTCCCTGCTCGACAAGCCATTCTTAACGATAAAACTCTTCTCCAGGAACAACACTTTACACACGCCCATTTCGCATGCACGAACGCCCATTGCCAAGCACAGAAATTCGTCGTCTTCGGCTCCGCAATTGATCTCAAGGCACACATGGTCGAGGCGCATGGGGCTGACATGACAACGCGGGATAAGAAGGACACGCGTCGGGTCGAGGCGGGCTTTGAGTTTGAGGACGTTGGAGGGAGCAGCCGCCGGGGGCGGCGGGATCGGGGGGACCGTGAACGTGATCGCGAACCCCCACCGCAGCCAGCTACCGCCCAGCCAAGAACGGCTGGCCGGCGTAGGGAAGGGTTTGGGGGACACCTAACGGGGGATGGCGCTGGGCCTGCCGCTACAGCTGCAACCCCCAGTCGACGGGCGTCCCCCTCACCAACTAGAGAGGACGTCGACCCAATTGTCGCGCAGTATGTGTTTTATCGCAGCTCGTTCACCTGACTCACGTATGGAGTTGTGTAGGAGACACGCGGTATTTATCGCCCGTCTGCAAGCTCTCGCTCCCAACCCATCTGCTGCGACTTCCGCTGTGAAGGCCGCCGTGCGCGGGTACCGGGGGTCCGAATCTAGTGCGCGAGATTTGATCTCGACTATATGGAACGTGTTGGATAATAACCTCGACGATACGGCAAGCATCGTAAATGGGATCGTCGACCTGCTTGATGATGAGGAGAAAAAGACAGGTTTGCTCGCTTCATGGAACGGCTTCAAGATAGAGGTATGTCCCCCTTCCTCCCCACTGCTCTACTCTACCGTCTTTGTGATATTCACCGCCACCGTCACTCCCAGCAACGTCAAAATTTCCCCGAGCTTGTCCCAACGGCCGTGGGCTCCGGCTACGCAGGGATCGCAAGCGGCCGAGTTCTCAACGCAAAACACGCAACCGCCACGCGGCGATCTTCCCAGCAGTCGTCGAGACAGGTTTGGGACCGCGTGGCGCAGGCTGCTGGATCATCAAGTTCGTCTGTTGCGCCCGCGTCGACGCCCCGTTCTCGCCCGCCAGAACAGTTCCCTGCGCTTGCTGGTCCGCCCCCGTCTTCTTCGCCAGCATTGAATACGACACCGTTTCGACAAGGCCAGCGCAGCACCCCGTGGGCGTCAGGCGGCGGCGGCGGCGGCGGCGGTAGTACTAGTGGTTTCCGTGCACCTTTCTCCGTCCCCGCCCCGGCTGCGTCAAAGAAGATCACAACGGCGAAGCGAGCGGCCCCAGTGCTCTCGAACGCCGCGTTCCCGGAGCTTCCGACGTCGAATGGGGCGGGGAAGGGAGCGAAGCCGCCTGTGAGCGGGAATCAGTCATTGAGGAAGATTTTGGGCGAGACTGCGCCTGCCGCGCCGGCTTGGTCTGGGGCTGGCAGTGGGGGAGGAACGGGAAGCGGGGGTGGAAGTGGGGCTGGGACGCCGGATGAGGGTGGAGGCGAGGGAGGTGAAGGGTCGGCTGGGAAGGGGAAGAAAGGGAAGGGTAAGCAGAAACAGACGCTGTTTACCCTTGGGTCATTCCCTTCTTGAAGAGTAATGCACCATGACCACGACCTGCAGTTGATTTACCCTTCCCTTGTCAGTTAAACAAGTATACAACACTTCAAACCATTTGCATGGGTAGATCAACGGTATACATCATGATGAAGGTCACAAACAAGCTTGTCGCTGCGTACAAACATTCTCGCGTGGCATCGCCAAGCTACAGGTTGGCCCTAGCTTTGACTCCGCCATCACCCTCTAACTTTATGACGATTTTGCCAAACTGGTCTCCACGTTTCATAAGCTGGAAGCCCGCTTCGGCGGAGGAAAATCCGTCCAGGACGTGTGATACAACGGGAACGATCCGGTGCGCAACGATGAAGGCTGTTGCGTCTATGAGATCTTTGTGCGAGCCCATCGTGGATCCTGGAGGTTGTATGGTGATGTGGGGTGGGGCACAAGCATGAGAGCGGTCATCCGACGCAAGCACGAGCAACTCACCAACAAGCTGCTGGTTCTTTAGCACTTCCCGCATCGTAAATTTGATCTGCGGGTTGGCGGTCCTGCGCAAGTCAGAAGAACTCAATCAGATCAGGTGCGCAGGCCCGGCCGGATCAGATGACTCCACGTACATTCCGTAGCACACCACCCTACCGCCAGCTTTCAGGACCTTGTTGACTCGCGACATGATGTCTCCCCCACCAGAATCGACAACTGCGTCAATCTTAGTTTGGCCCGCTCCATCGCCCTCCTTTTCCAGTATGTCAGCCAACTGCGATGGCCAGTCCTCTACCCGAGTCTACCTTTCAGGGACACAAACACCACGACAACGGGGCGGGAAAAAGGACGTACTGGACTTGTAGTTCACTCCGGCTTTCGCACCCAATGAAACAGCTTTGCGGATCTTCTCGTCACTCCCACTAGTGACATACACATTAGCGCCTTTTGCGAGGCAGAGTTGCATAGCGAGGAGGGCTACGCCGCCTCCTATCCCCGTGATCAGGATGTTTTGGCCCTGAGAAGCCCCAGCGTTGACAATGGCTGCTCTGTCCATGCCCAAGTCCAGTGAACACAAGAAACAGAGACAGCAGTGAAAATGACAGCAAACCTCCAGGCGGTGAGGCCGCCGAGCGGCCACGCAGATGTTTGGACATCGGAGAGGTGGTCCGGGGAGGGAATGACCTGGTCTCGTTCGACGACTACGTAGTCCGCAAAGGTCCCATCTCGCGAGCCTCCTCCGAGGATTTCAAGACCTCTGTAATGCGTTAGACTCTCATCCACACTTAACAATCACACCATGTACTCACTCTGCCTCTGGTGCGCTTGGATCACTCTCCCACCCACGCATGGGTGTGAGGAACACCCGCTTGAATAGGAGGGGGTCATTTCCATCAGCGGCAGCAACAACCCTACCTGCGTGATTAGATTAGCATCTGTATGCAGTTGTATCTCCATTTTGAGAACGAGGGTAGGACGAACCCGCTCCATCAGCACCAAACGTGCTTCCGAACCTGATTCCTGGGTACTGGCCAAGTCGTATCCAGACCTAAGGTGAACAGGTAAACGTATAGTTATGAGTCAAGGCCGCATTATCATTAGCGTAGTATCAAATACCACGCACATCTCGGTGGTTGAATGACACTGCACTCATTTTCACGAGAATCTCTCCCGTTTTCAGCGGCCGTATGGGGCGTTCCTCCAGAATTGCATCGTGATATATCGGCTTCTTACCTTCTGAGCACCTTTTCACGACAAGGGCGTGTGTTGACTTGGGTAGTCTCCCCGCCATACGGCAAAAGGCGCTCTGGAATGACTTGTGTAAGGTGATTCGAATAAGCTTGGGTGTAGTCAGCTTACAGAAGCCTCTGCTATATTTACTGCAACCATCTTTTCCTTCCTCAGTGCCCCACCTGGCTTCATGGGCGCCTCATAGCGCCAGTCTTCAACGGCAATTTATGGATGCGATGAGACCCGAGTATAAGGTCGATCTACGCCTACGTGGCACATTCTACATGAGCCACCAACGTCCAAGGCGAATGCAAAAACCGGCGTCAACCAGATCATACCCTCGGCTATTGGTGAGCCGTGATAAAACGGAAGAGGGAGTTTGTCGATGGGCTGCGGGTTCCGGACGACTGGTGTGCTGGGGGTGGTAATCAAGGTCTCGGCCACCTCTAGAGTGAGCAGCCCCAATTTTTCACAAGCTCTTTCGATTGGTTGAATCTAACGCTTTCGATACGTCGATACGTTGATACGTTGAACGCTCAATGGGAGTCAATGGGGCACCGAGCATGAGACAAATAACCGAAGCTAGCCCCCCGTAGGCAGACCAAATATTCAAAGGAAGACAGTCGTTCCCTCTCAACAATGAACCGAAGCGCGCCTAACATGCTGAAAACATGAGTAAACCTGTTACTATCGACCTATTCTTCCTAGTCCTCCCCGGAGTCATCATCAGCCACCCCATCCACCTCCTTCCTCATGCTCGGTACATCCACATACGGAACCTTGTCCCTGATAAACCTTCCTAGTAGCCAGTCGACCCTACAAAGCCCCGACCCCGTGGCAGATGCCAATAGTGGCGCGCTGCCCAGCCCATTTGCGCTGTTCCACACCACCCGATGGACGCCCACCTCAGGGGGCCAGACACCAGTGCTGTTGGACGCGCTATTGTCGTCGTCTTTCTTCTTCCCCTTCGTGTTGGTAGACTTTTCTTGTGTTTCCTGAGACGAACGGAAATTGTTATGAACGAACCCACGACAGAGGGTAGGATAGAAGTGGGAAAGAAGAGGGACTGACCTGCGGAAGGAACCGCTCGAGCATGCGAAACTCGCCAGTCTTGCGACTGTAGTCGAGTTGGTAAATCTTGTGCACGAAGAATGGCTAGGGGGGAGAGGGGTTTGTTCATTCAGCGAGGATCGGATGTTCGCCACAAGGGCGGCTCACGACGGCTCCACCTCTCCTTGTCGACTTGTGAGTGTTCGTTGTCACGCATGATCCATCCGCGGACCCCACAGCCAGCTGGGGATGATACTCGGAGGCGTTAACACTCTACAAACGAGACGTCGATTCCATGTTGAAACTATCACTCGACAACAAACGCACCCAAACAGGGCCGTCAGGCTCGAGGAGGACATGCCCCCTACCGAGCATACTAGGAGACACCGTGTACGCCTTCACTGTGTTGTCGTGGTCGATCATGATCGGGCCAGCGGCAAATGGCGAGTACGTAGCGCTATTGATTACGTCTGCAAAATGAACACGCGCTGAACAGCGACCGCGACGTGATCCTGGTGAGCGTGAACGTACCTCTAGTGCGATTCATCACGTTCCCGTGGGGCTCACGAATGTCCGTGAGGCACTCTACACCGTCGTATCCACCGCTGGCGATGATGGTGGGGTTTTCGGTGCTCACAGGAGCGCCTGGGGCTGAAGTGGGTGGTACGCGGATCCACGCGAGGGCTCGTAAGGCAGATTGGTGGACAGCGATGAAATGTGTTGGTAGGATGTCTTTGTTCCTTGCGTCTCAGCCTGGCGTGCACACTGTG
Organism: Leucogyrophana mollusca; assembly: GCA_021014945.1. Taxonomy (NCBI): domain Eukaryota; kingdom Fungi; phylum Basidiomycota; class Agaricomycetes; order Boletales; genus Leucogyrophana; species Leucogyrophana mollusca. Next base: position 19,174 of record MU266417.1, on the reverse strand, counting down.
ATGTCCATCAATTGACGGGACTCACTGGGACCCTCGCCGGTCTTGAGCGCCTTCCCGATATCGTAGACAGCGATATATCCTGAGGGTGTTGTCATTAGGGCAGTGGTCAGACTATGAAAGGTCTGGGTACCATTTGTGCATCCAACCGCTATCACCTCGCTGTTAGCCCAGTCAAGAGTCCAACAAGATGTCTCTTCCAGCTCGATCCGCAGAAGCGGCTCCGGTAACCTGACTGCGCCCTGTGGTTTCAAAAATCTTGCGTGGCACTGGCGGAGGGGACGTACCGTAGACAGGGAGTGATGACTCCTGACTCCTCGGGGTCACGTCTACGGGATCAGGCACCGCGTATATTGATAACGATCCATCTTCAAATGTACCAGCGAGGAGCCCGAGTTTACGGGGTTCTGGCCCAGATTTGCTCTGACGCCGCTGTGAGGTGTCGTTAGTGATGAATGAGTTGAAACGACATCAGGGACAAACTTCGTCATGAGCAGGCAGAGGACACCATTTGACTTCATGTGCTGGCCCCCCATCGAGACAAAGCACCATTTCGCACGTCATTTCAGCGCCATCCGCACTTTTCGCCCTTCGAACAGTCTGCAACGCCCAGATTTGCACACACGCAGGAGTTGGTCGCTGTGTTTTCGATCCGATGTTTGGAGCGTGTGAGCGCGAAGGAAATGGGGCGACGGCTAGGTATTGTTTGTATTTCCGATCTGCGCCAAATTCAAGATATGACAGGGAAAGAGGGGAGTGGGTACTCACGAGGACGGTCATCGGGGTGAATTGGACACCAGTCTAACCCCCAGACAGGGGACCCTGCATTGAAGACATAAGATTGGGCACCCGGAATAAACTCAGCTGTCACAAATGCCGTCAATATTCCTGGATGCTGGAGAAGGAGAAGGGACGTACAAATTGCAAGAGAATCAAACATGTTCATTTCGACGCGAGTCTGTTTGTTGAAGGGACCGAGGTGGCATTGAATGGGAGGAGGAGGCTTCAGGCGGCCGTCCTCAGTTGTTACAGTGTCAGTAGGAAGATACTTTGCAGCGTCCCTGATCGGTTTGTCCATGAGCGAACACCAATCTGCGATCGAAGCACTCGGAACAGAGAGATCACCACACTCACTCATCCCTCAAGATTTCCCATCCACGTTTCACCACAACGTCACCATAAACTCTCGGTCGTCTATATTTCTCCTTTTCTTCCTCACCTTCAGCACAGAGCGCCTCCTTGAAACACGACCTGTCCTCCATGATCTCCCATATAGGCCCAGCGCCGACGTTGTATCCCCACGCCTTGCTGACTCTGTCCGTCAGCGCTTGCTCAGACGTAATGCTATTCGTGGGCACGGTTTGGACAGGGCTGCATATGACGGGAGGAGCTTCGAGCCTTTCTACCTTCGCCTCCCGAAAGTAGAAAGGAACCGCCCTGTGACGATGATGGATGCTCGGGTTCGGCAGCGCGTAGCTTTTTCCCGTACGGCCGCTCGCCAGTGGCGGAGCAGACATCTTGGAGGCTGCGTGTGATTTCGGAGGGAGCCTACGAGACTGATCTTTTCTGCTTTTCGATGTCGCGAAAGGGACCGCGGTTGTGGTGCTCAGACTCGAACCTGGAGCTCGTTGGACTTTGGGTGGGGGTGTCCGTGCCGTGGACGCGTGGTCAGTTTCACGTTCTTCATCCACATCCATCTCGAGAAGATCATCGTGTGCTTCTTCTTCAACCTCAGGCTCGGGAGCAAAATCGCTGCCGCTGGACCCTTCGTCTTCGAGAGGAATGGTTGAAGGTCCTGCGCCATCGCTTATGCCCAGCTGGGATGCATAGCTAGGCCGTGCTTTGCGTGGGCGAAGAGCGCGCGACATGTGTATGCTATAGGCGTTATATATCTGAGGTGTTACACGATGTCCAAGAAAAAGTGACTGCACGGAAGCTGAAGCTGGCACACCCTTATCTTATCTGATAATACATCTTTTCCGAGTCGGGTCGCTCTCCATGAGCGCACTCACATGAGGCCGACGTAGTGTTGTTACATGCATTCTACATGCCAGTGTGTATGGTACTTATCACCCTCTCTAACCAGAAAACCAGCAAGAGAGCAGCTGCAGAAAGCATCACCATTGCCTGCCTGCAGGTAAATAGTCGGCTTAACTCAACACCACCACGGTTCAGGCGTCAGGAGGCACTAATATTTCAAACTCGCAATTGAGGATGCAGGAGTGCGGCCGAGTCAGAAGGCGGGAGTCCAGGGAACACATATCGTCTTACGTAACCGCGTTTCCTCGATATCATCATGTCTTCAACCGACCAACAAGCTCAATCGCAAGGTCCTCAGCCAACGCAGCCAGTACACGTATTCTACTGCAAAGATGACCTCCCCCGATACCTGTCCGATGCTAATGTCCATCCTGTGCTCATGTCGATATCGATCCTGGCCCTCACTCAGTATGCACCTTTCCAGTCGAGTATTCGGATCCAGCCTGACGAGGTGCAAAGAATAGAGGCTCGAAGACGACCGGGAAACAAGACGCAAGGCGATATAAGGCTCCACCAGGGATACCTGCATCCACTGTGGCACGAGCGCGCTGGCGGCGAAGCTCGTCCTATTCAGCCTCCAGGAAGTGGCGCCAGTAACGATGTAGACGAGGAGGGTGTCGTTTGCGGAGATGCTGATGACTCGGCCAGCCGTAAACGACAACGCGCCGCTTAACAACCACAGCGACAGCAGACAACACAACAAGACGCGTGATCAGAAGTCCTGTTACCACGAAGGAGCTGCGAGGCTCGCCCATCGGAGACCAGTCAGCGATCGTGCCGAGTGCAGCCGTCCTGAACACGGGGTCAAAACAAATTAGCGTCGCGAGGGGTCGGATCTCACCTGTAGTCCTCCCTCACAGCGTCGACGATGTACATATTGACGACGACGTTCATGATGAACTGGTTTCCTATTGCCTGGCTGCAGATCTCCCATAACACGAGTAATGGTCCTCCAATCCAGCCCGGCGCAAACTGTGCGCGTACAACAAACGTCTATCCCGCGACAGCGAGGCCAACAATGCCAAGCAGCGTGGGCTTCCTGTCGTACCTGGAGGCAAAGAAGCTGGATGTGCTACATACTATTATCACTAACCCCACGCAAACACACTTCAGTGAGGGCGAGGACTCTAGCAAAATCACTGACCACCTAATCCGTCAATCACAACAAGAGCAGAGAACACCGCCGCTATCTGCTTCTTCACCAGAGGTACCGAACACAGCGCTTCGGGAGGAACGTTATCCGAATCGTGCACCGCGTACCGCAGTTTACAGATAATCTGCTGTATGATCAGGGAAGCTCGTTGTCGGTGGTAGGGGCAAAACGAGATAGATCATAGCGGGCTATGGCTACGGGATTAACGAGAGTGACCGACAAGAACTTAGGGCGTTCGGGATCAGCGTTAGGGCTGATGGTAGGGATCGGGTCTGGTTGTAATGGGGGGTTCGCTTCAAAGGACATGGCAGGAGCCTGGTTGCCTTCTAGTAGTGGCTTCGGACGTGGAACAGTTGAAAAGCGATTGTTGACGTTGCGCCCGGCGTTCGAGTCTCATCAGGCTTGTTGAACCTGTTGTTGGTATCAATTGTGGATTGACTGATTAGCCGCGGGCGCCGAATTCAACGGGTTTTCGCAACCTATGAAGACCTGGGGGGGCCGGATGCCAGCTCAGCACAAGACTTGAGCTTTTTAAGTCGCTCTAACTCGGGAAACTTACGCTGACTAAGCCAAATCTTGTAAACCGCTGTCAAAGTGTCTGCCCCACATGCAAGACACAACAGGGGGGCGGCAAACGCTGGTCTTGTACGAGGTGAGTGCGGGTAAGTGGCCGTAGATGCTGGGACCGTCCCAGTATTTTTTTGCGGCTTGCTTTTTGCATAGTATGCATTTCGCATCGGAACATCCCGGGCAGTGCGAAAGCAGTGCGATGATTTCGACCCACCAAACATGTCCTCGCAGGTCCTCGCCTACTTTCATTGGTTCTGACTTGCGTGAGTTGGTGTGCGGTGAGTGTATGGGATGCCAGTGCATGTGGAAAGAAGGTTGATGGCGAACGGGGATTCTCCTCCCAGGCATGTGGATCAAACTCGGGATGCATGTAAAGTCATGTGATGCATAAGGCAAAATGCGACGAAGACGAGACGCGCCCGAGTCGCGAGAGCGCTCGTGACATAGACCACGTCGAATATGGCCACGGAGAAGCTCAGAGATCCCCAGGCTTAGTCCAACTCAATCTCACTCCTCGTTTACTTGACGGTGACTGACGGGCGGACTCGGTCAACAGATTGAACAGCCCTAGTGCAGGTGGTCAGACCAGTTTACACGTTGATTTGGCACACCAAGGCAACATGTCATACACGCTTATTTGATACACCAAAGCAACATGTCTTACACATTGCTTTTGGTACGCAGAACGTACTTATTATGTGCCTACTGGTACTCTTGCTTCCCCCACCAACTTTCTACTTGCTTACGTTGAATCAAGTTCCACAATGTCTTCAATCCCAGCAGCTTTTTCTCTTAGGTGCGTCATCCTGTCACCTATTTGCGGGTGGTTATTTGAGCTCGAGTGACCTCTCCATGCCTGCAGGGATCCTCCGAATGCCCAAGACAAGGAATTGTTTTCTTGTCGGCACTGCAAAGGCAAGAAGACGGGTCGCAACCTCATCGTTTGTTTCGACGGAACTTCGAATCAGTTTGGAGAATTTGTACTCATCTCACACCCATCTTTCGAGCGTTTCATTCACCCAACCGTTCCTTTACTCCAGAATACCAATGTCATTGAGCTCTACGATCTCGTCATCAAAGACGAGACACAGCCCACCTACTACAACAGCGGCATCGGTACATATGCAAGGCCTTCGTTCGCGTCCTATACATACGTGAAACAGGTTTTGGATAATACAATTGACCTCGCCATCGCTTGGTACTGTTCGAGTACTGCGCGTGAATGTGTCTTTATACTGACGACTTGATTGCTAGGAACTTTGAAAGGGTCCTTCTCGGGGGTTATCGTTGGCTATCAGAGAACTATAAGCCTGGTGATAAGATCTACCTTTTTGGAAAGTTGCTCGTGTATGTCTTGTTCGTCACTAAGGTATTGACATGGTTTTGTTGCACAGGCTTTTCCCGAGGTGCCTACCAAGTCCGTGCATTGGCGGGCATGATTCACGAGGTGAGTTCTGGTTGTTTCTGCTGTGAGTTTCCTCTGAGCTCTCTTGGGGTGACAAAAGGTCGGACTCATCTTACCTGGGAACGAAGAACAAATTCCGTTGTAAGAATACCGTTTTATGATATTCGCGTATTATCTTTTCATAGGACTATATACAGTGTCTACGAACTGTATGCCGATTTGAAAGGCCGGAAATCCGATCGGAGTGGAGACGAAGGTGGACGGTCGCTGAATATGGCGCAGCGCTTCAAGAGGACATTTTCGCAACAGGAGGCGGCCGTGCATTTCCTTGGCGCCTGGTGAATATGAACAGTGGCTACTATCCCTTGTTTACCTGATCACGTTCGATATAGGGACACGGTCTCTTCTATCGGTGTTGTAAGAGGGAAGACTCTCCCGGCGACAGATGAGTTTAGCCACATCTGTTACTTTCGCCACGCCCTCGCACTCGACGAGCGCCGAGTGAAGTTCCTACCCGAATATGTATGTGGAGGAGAGTCATACGAGGGTACGGGGGAAGACATCCACAGAGACCACGGCCCACACGTGAAAGAGGTGTGGTTTGCAGGGTGTCACTCAGACATGTTCGTTGTTTAATTATATCATCTGCGATGTGAAGTTTGACAATGTTCGGCACACAGCGGCGGTGGCAGCAAGAAGAACACTCAGCTCAATAATGCTGCTGTTCCTGTTCTCTGGATGGGGCGTGAAGCTATGATTGCCGGTCTCAAGCTCTACCCATCCAAAGTCATATGGGACTGGGATGAACTTCGCGAGACGAAACCCACAGAATCACTGACGTGGGTGTGGCGGGTTTTCGAGATGTTTCCATTCAAGCGGTTATCCTACACCGGCAGGAAAGATACGACCTGGTATTAATAATGCTATATACACATATTCGTACTGATAGAAGGTTCGCAGGTGGCCCAACCTGTGGACGGGTCGTACGATAAAGAAAGGCCAAAAGATCCATGCCTCCGTTGCATTTATACGCGATTACATGCCTCAGGCTACACTTCCAGATGGCCTACCTATCAGAAGATGGGAGGATATCCTCGAACGAGGGAAGCAAGACACCACCGACTGGGCGGAGGGGCTGGAAGATTTGTTGGAGATGGACTTCTTTAACCCCTCAGATACGAAGGCCGTCATTGGGCTCATAAACGACGACACTGGTGATACTGTCCTGCACAGCCGCCTCGCATTTATCGCTTCTACTCGTAAGTTTTGCTCTATGGTTATTAAACGTGATTGTCAGCTGATCCCACTGGTTACCCCAAGGTGATGGAGCTGTTGAAATAGGACGGGTCGATCCAGAGCTCGCTATATTTCGCAAAATGCTGGGAAGTGCTAATGACGAGGTCAAACTTGCTGGCATGGCAATGCTGGTTGACCTTGCCCTTCACGGTAATCTTTCAGGCTGCATGTATTTTGCGAGTGGGAAGCTATGCTCATCGCGCGATAGGAGTTACGTATGTCCCACTGTTGGCGGAAACACTGACAAGCGAGACCTCTGGAATCCGAATTCGCGGTGCTGAGATATTCAGGCAGCTCGTCTATGACAGTGAGCTCGTCGCCCATCAATTTAATCTACTACATTCAGTTTGTTTCCAGCCAATTCACTGTCTCAATGCATGCGCTCTGGGGTTGCAAAACTGCTCGTGAAAATGGCCAACCCCAATCTTGCTCATGTACCAGATGAATCACGAGTGGCGAGAGAAGCATTCCTTGCCTTAAATACCGCAAGTCAGTTTACAGATCCATTCGTTCTCCCATTGTGCTCACCACCGGACTAGAGCGAAAGCAAGGAATACAGATGGTGTGCAACCTTTTCGCATCAATGTCCAATTAGATACTCACTGCATGCGACATGGGTCCTCCGTAGCCAGTACGTGGCCTCATTGTTTGATTGGAAGAATACTGACACTGAATAATTATCGGAGATGGACTCGTTTGAACATTCAGATACGAACATGGTCATCGAGCTTCTCAGAGACGACGTGGACGATCTTGCGCTGTGGAAGCGCCTCGAAAGTATAGCTTCTGATCGTAAGTTTAGCACCATGAGCGCCAGCCATGATAAGCAACTGACGTCACAAATCCAAGGTGATAGTGTGGCTAAAATCGCCAAATGCGAGCCGAAGCTCACCTTGTTTCGCAAAGCGCTGGAAAATGCCAAAAATGAGGTCAAACTGACCGGCGTAACAATACTAGAAAATCTTGCCAGTCATGGTGACCTCTTCCATTCTGTTCATGTTGTCGGTGGCAAACAATGCTCATTCTATCACAGACGTCACTGAATCTATCCCATTGTTGATTCAAACACTAAACAGCAAGGCCTCCGAAGTCCGAATTCGCGGTGTGAAGGCATTGATGGGGCTTCGTTACAGCGGTATAGTCCCCGCTTATCGAATCGTTTATTGTGGTTATATTGTTTGCAGAGGATATACTGCGCCAATGTCTGGACGCTGGGGCTGCAACGGTACTATTAGAAATGGCCCAAGGACAGGAGACACAATCGGCGATACAAGCATTACGTCAGTTTAATGAAAAAAGTAAATCTATGGGTTGACTCGTCTTTGCATTCTGCTTACCTTCCAACGAGGACGAATGTGTGGCATTCCGATGGTGTGTAACCTTTCGGTATCAGGGTAGAACCATATGCTCACCCCACCGCGACATTTCTCCTCCCACAGACAGTGCGTGAACTGGCCATGCGGCTTTGAATGCAATATTGACTGTGCCTCGGGTTTCTCGATCTAACAGGTTCGTGATCTAGTGAAATGGGATACGAATCCAATGTTGACCGTCCATTGCAATCACATTCCACAGGAGGTGTGTGGTCTCCTGGCAGGAAATTAGGGTCCAATGCTGATCTTGCTGTGGCCGTGGCCATCCTACAGCAGGTGGGCTACCATGATATATGATATCAACGCAATGCTGACCCTATCGGCTACCACTGACCCACAGCACGTACGTCATTCAGTGATATCTTCTAACCCAACGCTGACCCCACCGTGGCATTCGTCGTCCCGCAGTGGGTGGGTGCTGTTGTTTGACAAGCTGTGAACCCGGTGTTGATCCTGCCATGGCCTCTGTCGTCCCACAGGTGGTGTGTGATCTGACTTTACGAGCTCTGAGCCCAATGCTGACCCTGCCCCGGCATTTGTCATCCCACAGTTGGTGCGTAATCTGGTCTTGCGAGGCTCGAGTCCAATGCTGACGCTGCCGTGGCCTTCGCCATCCCGCAGGAGGTGCGTGACTAGGTCTCACGAGTTTTGAGTCTAATGCTGACCCCGCCGCGGCTTTCGTCACCCCACAGGAGGTGCGTGATTCGGTCCCCTGAATTGTGAGTCCAATGCCGACCCTGCTGTGGCTTTCACCATCCCACAGGCGGTGCGTGATCTGGTTTTATGAGCCCTGAGCCCAATGCTGACGCTGACGCGGCCTTTGTCGTCCCACAGTTGGTGCGTGCTTCGACCTCGCGAGTTGTGAGTCCAATTCTGACCCCGCCACGGCCTTCGTCGTCCCACAGAAGGTGCGTGATCTGGTCTTACGAATTGTGAGTCCAATGCTGACCCTGCCGCGGCCTTTGTCGTCCCACAGCGGGTGCGTGATCCAGTCTGATAAGCCCTGAGCCCAATGCTGACGCTGACGCGGCCTGCATCGTCCCACAGTTGGTGCGTGATTTGCCCTTATGAGCTGTGAGGCCAATGCTGACGCTGTTGCGGCCTTCGTTGGCCCACAGGAGGTGCGTGATCCGGTCTTACGAGTTTTGAACCCAATGCTGACCCTGCCACGGCCTTCGTCGCCCCACAGGAGGTGCGTATTCGAACTCGTGAGTTGTGAGTCCAATGCTGACACTGACGTGACCTCCATCGTCCCACAGTCGGTGCGTTATCTGGTCTTACGAGTTGTAAGTCCAATGTTGCGGCTCTATTACGTAGCGAGGAACGAGCGGAGGGTTAGAGTTTAGTCTTTGAGCGAGCGGCGGACGCGGCACGCATTCCTTCTTCTCGTGCCGCGACCACTGCTCGCCCTTTCCTCGAGGCTCGTCGTCGTGCTCGAGCTTTATTTTCCCCACCCACCACTCCCTGAGCGTCATCATCACTGATTCCGCGCCTCGCATCTCCTCCTACACCTTGCCCTGTCGTGTATTCCTGGTCCCCGAGGTTCGCGAGGCATCCCACCCACCCTCGCAGCTCACCTCGTCTCCCCAACAGGGTCTGGATCCACACGTCGGGGCCGGAAAGCGCTTCGCGCTTTCGCCCACCTTGGCTACGTCGATATCATACGTTTTGTCCCTCCTTTAATAAATGCATAATTGATTTTACTTCGTTCCATCACATTCAAGCGTCTGAGCGAACCTCAAAGATTGCGGCTCTATTACGTAGCGAGGAACGAGCGGAGGGTTAGAGTTTAGTCTTTGAGCGAGCGGCGGACGCGGCACGCATTCCTTCTTCTCGTGCCGCGACCACTGCTCGCCCTTTCCTCGAGGCTCGTCGTCGTGCTCGAGCTTTATTTTCTTCGTCACACACCTTTAATCCAATCCTTAGTTTCATCTTTCATTACATTAAATCCCTTCCACACTTCATTCGTCGTCCTCAACCATTCCCCGGATCATGGCAGACCCGAACTTCGAAGTCTGCCCCGACTTTGCATCCGCGGTCTACGACAACCTGCGAAACACCATTGCAGGTGCCACTCAGCAGACGCAAGAGCAAGTCGTTGCTCTGTTGACTGACACATGGACTGAAGACCACAACCAGCGTGTCGCGGCCTGGGACCAACAGCAGGAAGCCGAAGCACAGGCTGCGGCAGAAGCAAACAGAATTCAGAGAGAACTTGACGAACAGGCGCGTCTACGACAGGAGCAGGAGACCGAGAACGAGAGGCGCGAAGCCGAGAAAAAGAAGCCGAAAATAAATGACTTCGACGAGAACGCGTCCATCAGCGACGTGATCACGCTGCGACCAGCGCAGTACGCACTACAAAAAATAGCTGCGTTCGAATTTGTCGAGATGTGGTATTTTTCTCCAGACGGTTGTGCAGATGCCGCACGCAACACTAAAACTTCCGCAGAAGAAGCGTTCGGTCTCACCAAACTCGACGACCACGTCGCCCTCCGCCCCCTCGCATCCTTCAGAGCCTCTCGTAATGTCCTCGATGACCACGAACTCCCTTTCGCGCAGTTGCTACAGGCTAAGAACACCTATTTAGTCCATCTTCAGAAGGCGGGGTGGCCCGACAAACACGTTAATTCCATAGCGACCCTATACTGGAACATAGAGAATCACCCGTATCGTACCCGCCCTCACGGGGAGCGGGTATTATCTCTCTACGCTTCCCGCGCGAGGCGCGAATGGCACGACGAACTGAAGAGAAACAAAGGCTTCAATATAGCGTCCATCAATGAGATGCTTCTTCGAACCATCAACGACGAAGTATGGGACAGTATTCGTGCGGACTCCATGCGTCGGGTACGCAAAATTTTCCTTCATTACCAGCAAACTGCCCGCTGACCGTTAACCCTCTTTACTTTGCCCTCACATATACCAATATCACTATCATTCCCAAAAATTACCCCATCCACCGTGCCAAATCATGCTACCAATCACGCTATCAACCAAACTTATAATCATGCTACCAATCATGCTAACATCACGCTATCACATCACCATCCTCGAACATATTCATCCACGCAAATATCGTAGGTCGAAGATTATGTTAATCCCTCTCATCGCGGCAGTAGTCGTGCAGCATACCGTGAACCCAATTTCACGCAACGACACACACGGCGGTCCTCGCGCTCACTTTCTCCTCCGAGGGCAGGTCACTCTCACCGTCAGCGGCACGCGTCACCACAGCAACAGCGTGCAGACGACCACAACCGTAGTCGACATGCACGACATACTTCGGGTCACCAGGATTTTCGTCCCGGCGCAGGCTCACAGGGCCGTTCAGCCTGCGCATTATGCCTCGGCCGTTTCCCGCACGACGTCCGCAACTGCAAGGCCTCCCAATTATGGGATGGAACCACTGCAACCTACTGTCGACGGGGCACCGATGGCCGCCTCGTCAACCCCAAGGGCACTCCCTTGTGTTTCGATTGGCAGCGGCTTTTTGGCTGCTCGAGCCCATATCACGATCAACGCCACGAATGCTCGGGTTGCGGAGAGAAAAACCACGGAGCTCAAGCTTGCCCTCGAGGCGAGAAAGCTTAATGCGCTCACCCCGTACAAGCCCGATGCGTGGCGTCGCCTTCTCTCAGAGACGGGTCTTATACGTAAATATCCATCCATACCCCAGTACATGCAAACGGGTTTCTCGGGCGGTATTCCTTATATTACACAAACTTATACTCCACATAATAGTCCTACCATTTCCCAACATGCTGACATATTCCGTAACATCGTTGCACTTGAATTCGCGAAAGGACGGTATCTGGGGCCAGCATCCCGCAATCAGTTGGAGCAGCTCATCGGCCCTTTTCAGACTGCCCCTCTATCTCTCGTCCCCAAACCCGGGAAGCCAGGGAAGTACCGTCTGGTACAAAACTTATCGTATCCACGTTCCCCCCCACCCCCCCTTCGTTCGATCAACTCTACAGTCGACTCCAATCTCTACCCCTGCACCTGGGGAACATTTTCGACCATTTGTTTACTCATTTGGAGACTCCCACCAGGATCCCAGGCTGCCGTTCGTGACGTTGCAGAGGCCTATCGAACCATCCCATTACATCCCTCACAATGGCCAGGGTTGGTGGTTCGACTGGAAGAAGACGAATTCGCCATCGATACTAGCTGGTGTTTTGGTTTCTCGCCCTCGGCAGGCACATATGGAAACGTCAGCGATGCCGGTGCTGACCTTTTTCGCGCGCATGGCATTGGCCCGATATCCAAATGGGTCGATGATCACTTGTTTATTCGCATCAAGCACGAATTCATGGATGAGTACAATAAGAAACGTCTCGCCTGGGCTCGCGAAATCCAAGACAGTGGAGGCCTCGTCATTGAAAGGGGACGGAAATGGTACAAAGGGGCCAACATGCCGAACGACCGTGCAGAGGAATTCGATGAAGACGCTGCCTTCCCTATCAAAGACCTCTCGGCCACCTCCCAGCGTTCAGATGAAGACGCACAATTCACGTACTCATTCGCAGACATCGATCAGCTCTCTGCCCAACTGGGAATCCCCTGGGAACCCTCAAAGGATATTCCTTTTTCCTCGCAGCCTCCGTTTATCGGCTTCACGTGGGACATACCATCCCGCACGGTCAGTCTCACGACCACGAAGAAGGAAAAATACCTTACAGCAATTGAACTTTGGGAGGGACGAAGAACACATACTCTTTCCGATGTCCAGCAACTTTACGGAAAACTTCTCCATGCTTCCCTTATCGTACCCGCGGGAAGGGCATACCTCACCTCGCTGGAATCAATGCTTTCCATCTTCGGTAATTGTCCTTTCAAGCCACATACCCCCCCTCGTAGCACTCCCGAAGACCTCGCCTGGTGGAAATCCACCCTCAACCGGCCACACGTGTCGAGAACCATTCCAGGTCCCTGCGAGGTCCTTGATCTCCACGCCTACTCAGACGCCAGCTCAGGTGTCGGAATCGGGATCTGTATCAAAGGTAGATGGCGAGCCTGGCGTCTTCTTCCTGGCTGGAAGGCTGACGACCGCGACATCGGCTGGGCAGAAAGCGTCGGCTTCGAAATGCTCGTACGGACCATCATTGCATCCGGTGCTTCAGGCATTTCCTTCAAAGTCTTCGGCGATAACCGAGGTGTCGTTGAAGGATGGTGGAAAGGGCGCAGCCGCAACAAAGCCACCAACACCGTTTTCAAGCGCATCCACGCACTTACCGCCGATGCCAACTGCTCAGTCCTTACTCGCTACGTCACAAGCAAAGACAACCCAGCAGACAACCCATCCCGTGGCATATACCCCCCCGCACATCAGCTCCTACCGGCCATCCCAATCCCAACAGACCTCCAGCGCTTCATCATCGATTTCGACGCACCCCGCACCCCTGCCGAGTGCTCCGCACTTCATCAGCCCAAACCGGTTCACAATTCCGCCAAGGATCGTTCCCACGACGGTTACCACCAGCGCGCCCTCACCAACTTCGAATTCGAACGCCGGGGGGAAGAGCTCTACAAAGCGTCGAAAGATTACTTATCCCGCTGACTTGACCCCGCTTCCATCAGCCCTGCGCCCATGCTGCGCCGCGAAGGACCGCCTCCGTCTCTGGAAGCCCGCCTCGTCATACCCCACCCTCGATGCAAGAAACCGTCCCACTTCAATCACCGCCTCAGAAGTCCAACGCATCCAGGACGTTATGATCCACGCATGGGCAGACAGCACTCGGGAGTCATACGGATCAGGCCTCCTGGTTTACCACGTATTCTGTGATAGCAAAGTCGTGCCCGAATCTCAAAGAGCCCCCGCGAGCTCCGCACTGATTTCATCTTTCATCTCGTGCATGGCAGGTTCTTACTCTGGTAAAACCATTTCCAATTACCTTCATGGAGTGCGCGCCTGGCACATCTTGAACGGGATACAGTGGGCCCTCAACGACAAAGAGATCGACGCCCTCCTCAGAGCAGCCGAAAACCTGGCTCCCCCAGCTTCGAAGCGTAAACAACGGCTCCCATACACTATTCCTACCATCATCGCCATACGTGACCAGCTCAACCTCGAGAATAATCTCGACGCCGCCGTCTTCGCCTGCCTCACCACAACGTTTTTCGCAACAGGCAGAGCCGGCGAATTCACGGTACCTCGACTTGACGCCTTCGATCCAACACGTCATGTCAAGCCGTCAGATGTGCGCATCGAGCGGGATCGAAACGGCCTCGAAACGACGGCCTTTCATCTACCGCGCACAAAGTCGGCACCTGAGGGTGAAGACGTCTTTTGGGCCCGCCAAGATGGACCATCTGATCCCGAAGCCGCTTGGTTGAACCACAGGCGGGTCAACGATCCCCCCCCGCAAGGCCACCTATTCGCTTATCGACACAAGAACGGCCACCGCCCCCTCACAAAACCCAAATTCCTTTCTCGTCTCGCCCAGGCAGCGAGAGCCGCGGGCATCGATCCTTTACAGGGACACGGCATACGCATTGGTTCCACACTCGAGTACTTACTTCGAGGCGTACCGTTCGACGTCGTGAAAGCAAAAGGCCGTTGGGCCAGCGACGCCTTTCGTTTGTACCTACGAAAACACGCTCAAATCATGGCGCCTTACATGCAAGCCACCCCGAACCTGCACGAAGGGTTTATCCGCTACACCATGCCTCCCGTGCGCTAGGGCATACATGTAAGTACCTCCTCCTACATTCTAGGGTAGCCGAGGCGCGCTCGCTGCGTCGTCGGCACTCCTACAACCTCGGGAACCGCAGCTCACCTCGTCTCCCCAACAGGGTCTGGATCCACACGTCGGGGCCGGAAAGCGCTTCGCGCTTTCACCCACCTTGGCTACGTCAATATCATACGCTCTGTCTCTCCTTAATAAATGCATGATTGATTTTATATTCCGTTCCATCACGTTCAAGCGTCCGAGCGAACCTCAAAGACTGAACTTTGCCTCTTACACCATGATTGTACAAACCATGGGGAGCATCTTTTTATTGCTAGAATAACAAGCTCAAGCTATATAGATTCAAGCTATATAGTAGTTTTTTCTTATTTAATAAGCCCCAATTCACAAATCACTGATCTCTGAAGGGTGTATGCCTCTCCATTCGAATATCATCTTAATCACCTCCTTTACTTTCTGCCCTCTGAACATCCTCAGCAACCTCTAAGTTCCACCACCTCCACTCCTCTGAAGTCCTTTGACTTACTTCTCTGAAATCTGGAACAGAACTTGGACAAGGGCACAGCACATAAGCTGAAGTTGAAGTTCAATTTACTCTGGAATAGTCTGTACTTGATTATGTTAACTCCTATGCTTACTCCTATGTCTGGAGTTCCCCAGAAAGCCCTGGAGGAACCGGATTTGACAACACATTGCAATGCCCATTTCAAGGCATTTAAATGCTTGTGTTTTATTGCTCACACATCCACAATATCCACTCCAAGTCCTTTGCTGACATTTCCACTACTCTCTGACAGCTCCATCAACATATCATTGTACTTAACAAATTTTTGTCTTATTGTTCTGACTCCAGACCCTCCGAAATTTCCGCCAGTCCCTTGGACCAAACACCACCTTGTTGGAACCTTTCACTTACAGTTCTGTCTTATGCACTGCCCCTTTTCTTAGTTTCATTATTAACCTTATTGTTTATCCTCTGATTGTCATACTAATCCTATACACATCCGCTTTACATAGCCCTCTCTGTTTTCTGGCCCCACTCCATTCTCTGGTATTGTACTTACTTGTTTCCTTGTGATTTATCTATGTTCCATAGTACTGGTTTTCTGATTAACATATCCACTTACATTCCATAGCACTGCCTACCTCCCCTACCTCCGTACTATAAATATTGCTCTGATGTAACTCTGTACTTCAGTTTGAATATCATCTAAATAACCTCCTTTGCCTTCCAACTTCTGAATACCTTCTGATCTTCTCTAAGTCTTCCTACCCCTTCTCCAACCTACTCTTATGAAATCTGGAACAGAACTTGAACAAGGGTGTAACTAGGCTATAGCATGAGTATACAGGACCCACAGGGGTACCAGGTATGGGTACCTGCAGGGTATGGGTGGGGGTTGACACTTCAGGCACCCACACCCTTACCCATACCCCAGCCATGGGTTCATGTTCAAATGTGGCAATAAACACATAGAACTCTGATACTATACAGCTTTCAAAATATAAACTATTGCAGTCCAGGGTACAGATCCATGAGCCAGACTTAGTATTTCCAAATCCTGATAACATGCAGCTCAATTTCCTCTCCAAAACTGCAAAACGACTGAGCAATCCTACCCCAAAGGTTAAGGCTGCACAGGAGGAAGCAGCTTCGATGACAATAAAGAAGCGGAAGAATGATGGTGACAGCACTGCAACCACCAAGCCAAAGAAGGTAAAGGAAGACCAGAACATTGGCTCTTCCAACAATAGCACAGTGATGGCATCCTCAAGCACCACACCTACCACCAAGGCTGTCCCTTCCGAGCCTGTCACCAAGGCAACACCAGCTGCAAAGGATACTCAGCGGGCAGTTGTTTGCACTCAGGAAGAGGAAGACACTTCGTGTGGTGATGTAATAGTGGTCAGTGATGATGATGATAGTGGGGGATTGAAGCTGAAGGCAGTCAATGACACAGAAACACCTGAAGAGGAACTGGGTAATGTGAAATTATTCATGCTGCATCAGTAAAAACTCATGCTGTCACAGAATGATTGATGAAAGAATGGATATCACCTGTTTATGCCTTTTTTGATCTAATGCCTATAATTGAGGTTGTCAAGGGGTGCCACTCACATGTGTTCAAGTGCTGTGCAAAGGGGTGTAAGCAAAAAATCTGCCATTACCTTGACAAGAAGGATGCCTGATCGACAGGCAACATGCATAAACATGTTAAGACATGCTGGGGAGAAGATGCCCTTTCAGCTGCTGATTCCACAAAGGATGTCAATGAAGTTTGCACAAAAATTGTTGGCTGCATCCTACGAAATGGGTCAATCACTGCCTTGTTTGAGAGGAAAGGGAAGGGGCAGGTAACCTACTCTCACTGTCAGTGCACTCCCACTGAAACGAAGTAGGTGATCATCCCCAGTTGGTGTTGGTGGTTCTAATGATTCAGTCAGAGCTGAAATGTCAAATCCGGTTCCTCCAGTGCTTTCCAGGGAACTCCGGATGAAGGAGTAAGTTCAGGAATGTGGATATGAGAGGACAAACTGGTTTCAGAGTATGGGGTGGAACGTTGGCTTCAGCTTATGTGCTGCACCTTTGTCCGAGTTCAGTTCCGGATTTCAGGAGTAAGTCAGAGGGGGTTGGAGGAGTACGGATGATAAAGAGAACTAAGGAAGTCTTAGGGAAAGACTTAGGGAAGATATTCAAAGGGGAGATCAGAGGCGGAAAACAGAGGAGGTGATCAAGCCTATATTCAAACTAAGGAGAAGGCATACATTGGAGCAATATTTATACTATGGAGTCAGGCTGTGCTACAGAGTGTATGTGGGTACAGTATCCGGAAACCAGTGCAACAAAAACAAATAAGGAACACAAAGGAGGAATGGCTCCAATAAGTCAGACAAGCATAGGATTAGTATGACAAGCGGAGGATAAATAATAAAGTTAATATGGAGACTAAGCAAAAGGCAATGCATAATAAAACGAAACTGTAAGTGACAACATACAGAAAGGATCCGGTGAGGCGGTGCTTGGTCCGATGGACCGGTGGAGAGTCCGGAAGGAAGCGGAGGCGGAATGAGGAGTCTAGAAATTGCTAAGTCCAATGTCTGTTAGACGGAGAGGTCAGAGGGATGTGGAATCATCCGCAAAGGACTCGGAGTGGGTTATACGGGCGCGTGGCTGCATGGGATATGACATCAACAAAACACTCACCAGCAACAGTCTCAAGGTCTTGTACCTCCCTGCAATCCACATGGCCCTCGGACTGGCAAAGAAGATGCTCAACTGCTATTACAAGCTGACAGACTCTTCTGACATCTACTGCATAGGAATGGGTGAGTATCCTTCCCTTACTCTTGCTGTACTACACTTACAATTGTATTATTCTAGTCCTTCACCTGAGACACAAGCTCACATATTTCAAGAATGCAAGGTGGGAGC
This sequence comes from Leucogyrophana mollusca, assembly GCA_021014945.1. Taxonomy (NCBI): domain Eukaryota; kingdom Fungi; phylum Basidiomycota; class Agaricomycetes; order Boletales; genus Leucogyrophana; species Leucogyrophana mollusca. Next base: position 1,212 of record MU266417.1, on the reverse strand, counting down.
CGGATTGGATCAACACTGCTGTCAAATCCAGTTCCTCCAGGACTTTCCGGGGAACTCTGGATGCAAATGTAAGCATAGAGACTTAGTAGATATAGAACAAACTGTTTCTGGAGTTGGAATGGAACTTCAGCTTCAGCTTATGTGCTGCACCCTTGTCCAAGGTCAGTTCCGGATTTTGGAGGTAAGTTGGAGGGAGTCTGGAACTTAGGAAAGACAAGGAATAGAGAGGGCTCTTAAAGAAAGAGTCCAGAGAGAATATTCAGAGAGACTTAGAGACAGAAAGAACAGGAGGTGATAAACTTGATATTCAAACTAAAGTAAAGACATACATTGGAGCAATATTTATACTACAGAGTCGGGCTGTGCTACGGAACGTAGGTGGATACAGCGAGGTAAGCTAAATGTTATAACGGAAACGGAAGGGACTTGGCTTCAGTTCATGCACTGCGCCCTTCTGTGGACTTGGTCCCAGTATTTCGGAAAGATCGGAGAACGAGGAAATAAGGGAAGATTAATGCAAAGTTAGCGAAGGAGACAGAGGGCGGAGTTGTGTCTGGAGATCGGAACACGCAGAGGCATGGAGGTTGAGCAAGGGAATCAACTTAGTTGATATTTGAACTGGGTACAAACAATGTAAAGTACAGCTTTTATACTACAAGTGTTTCGGAGCTAGATGTGGATAACTAACACAAAGCGAGTATAGTATAAATCGTATAACAAAAAGATATGTTAGCGGAGCATGGAGGAATGGAGCCGGAGCTTGGAGGAAATGGAGATTATTGTTAAGTCGAAACAATAAGTTGACAGCTGTCACAGAGAACAATAAAAACAATAAGTAGTACAAGAGCAGAGTATATCATATAAGGAAACAAACAATAGAAGAACATACGGAGGAAGTATTACAAGGTCGGAGGACCGGAGAAGTGCGCGTTGTCGATCTTGATGTGGATCTGTGCTAGAAAACAACACAAAACCAACACCCCAGACTCCAACGGAACACACAATAGAGATCGGTTGGGTAGCCTGGTTGTTCGTTGGGATGGCTACACTGAACTAAGGCCAAGGATTCCAAAGGGGGAGATATAGAGGAGCGCTGTTTCATCAGAGATGACAAAACAGGTTTGAGAGCGATAAAGAGCAACATTGATCACCAGAGTGACCAACAAACCGTATATGCGAAATTCCGTGGACGTATATAAACCGAATATTGAC